>MU223362.1:2172972-2208047 GCA_018584345.1 Thuja plicata | reverse complement strand
CCATGAAGGGACATGTCTCTCCTAGCCTCTTTCCCAATATAAATGAAAGAGAGATTGTTACATTTGAAACACACAGAATATATACAAGCAGTGCTATTACATTTGCAGCTATCCTAAAAACTTAACAGTTACAACCAAATCAAAATAGCTCTAGAGGACTAGGAGAAAACTACCTTTACCTATCCATGGGGAAATTTTTCCTACTATGTCCTACCTTTTGGCTTGTGCAATGCCCCAACCACTTTCCAATGAGTTGTCATCAGTATCTTTTCAGACATATCTGTTGACTGTATAGAAATTTACATGGATGAATTCACTACTTATGGGGATCACACTTTTGATGAAGCTAAAGCCAATCTGGAAAAGGTACTTCGGAGATGTCAGGACTACAATCTTTCTCTCAATGGTGAGAAATTATTCATGATGATGGAGGAAGGTGTTGTTCTAGGACATTACATCTCCTCACATGGCATCCAGGTAGATCCAGCAAAGACTGTAGTAATCAGCACTCTGTCTACTCCAGAAAAGGAAAAAGATGCTAGGATCTTTCTTGGGCATGCTAGATACTATAGGCAGTTTATTAAAGATTTCAGTCAAATTATAGCACCCCTTTTTAACTTGTTGAAAAAGGATTATGAGTTATCTTGGAATTCTGCATGTGAACAATATTTCCTACAGCTTAAGGATGTTCTAACCACAGCTCGGCTGGTATTGAGAGGTCCCAATTGGGGATTATCATTCCATATCCACACATATGCCTCCAACTATGCCATTGGAGCAGAGCTCGGCCAGAAATTAGATGTTGTTGAACATGAAATTTACTTCATTAGTAAGAACCTACAGGGTGCTAAATTCAATTACACTGTGACAGAGAAGGAGTTGCTGGCAATCATCTATGCACTGAATAAGTTCAGGCACTATATTACCAGATATGAGATATTTGTCCATGCTGAGCATTCAACTATCAAGTAACTGATGAATAAACTAGCCATATCTGGAAGGCTGGCTCAATGGTTGCTACAGATGCAAGAGTTTGATATTACTATTATGGACAAACCCAGGAAAGCCAATGTGGTAGCTGAATTTCTTTCCCGCTTGCATGTTCTTGACGATCCTGTAGCCATTGATGATAGTTTTCTAGATGAGCATCACTTCCTGTTATCAGCACAAAACCTGTGGTATGCTAACATTGCAAACTATCTCACCACAGGGAGGATACCAGCTCACTTCTCTTCCAAGGAATGGAAATTGCTGGCTGAGAAGAGTTTTAAATTTTCTTGGATTGTTGGTTTCATGTTTTATACTGGTCCATATCAGGTTATGCAAAGGTGCATCCGAGAAGATGAAACCTATGACATCCTTCGGGCATGTCATGATGAGCCATGTGGTGGCCACTTTGCAGCAAAGCAGACAATTTTCAAAATCTTAACTACTAGGTACTATTGGCCGACTCTCCAAAAGGATTCTGCTAGTTATACCAAGAAATGTGATCTATGCCAACGCATGGGAAGGCCTACTAAAACTGATGAGATGCACCTGCAGCCTCAGATCATTGTGACCCCTTTTGACAAATGGGGGATTGACTTTGTTGGACCCATTGACCCTTCTTCTTAGGGTAAGTCTTACATTTTGGTCTGTGCCGACTATGTTACTAAGTGGGTTGAGGATAAACCAATGAAGCATCCTCGGGATAACAATGTTGCCAAGTTTTTATATGAATGCATATTTACAAGATTTGGTGTTCCCAGAGAAATAGTGTCTGATCAGGGTGCTTAATTCACTTCCAACCTCACAGCTGCCCTGATGGAAGAGTATAATATTCACCATAGCAAGTCATCCCCTTATCATCCATAAGCCAATGGCCAGGTGGAGATTACCAATTAAGAGCTAGAAGCCATCCTTACAAAGACTCTCTCTATTCACAAGAAATATCGGGCCGCCAAGCTTCTTGAAGCACTCTGGGCCTATAGGACTACTTGGAAAAATACTACAGGGTTCTCCCCATTTCAACTATTTTATGGTAAGTCTGCCATGATGCCATTAGAATTCAAGCATAAGACACTACACACCGCATTGGAGCTCAGTCTAGATATTACTGAAGCTCAACAGGAGCGCATCCTCAACTTGAACAACCTTGATGAATGGCGTAAGTCTACTTTGGCTAACACTGAGTTGGTGCAGAAACAAATAAAGTAGTGGCATGACAAATTTATTAAGGATAAGACATTTGCAGTCGATGACTAGGCCCTCCTGTATGACTCCAAATACCAACATACTCTTGGTAAGTTTCAAACATGTTGGTTAGGGCCTTATGAAATTATTGTTGTCTTCCCCAATGGTGTTGTGTAGTTGTCTACTATTGACCCTGTCCATTTCAAATTACTGGTTAATGGCCAACGGCTTAAGCTGTACCATAAACCCCAGAGAAAGGTGGAGTTCCTGCAGCAATTTGATTGTGATGAAGTCCATGAGACTCCTGTAGCAAATGAACATGAGCCCCTCGCTCATATTCGTTCTTCACTTTGGGCCAAGTTCGCAATACCCCATAATAATTACTTTCCTTTGGAAAGTACTTTCTCCACAATAAATTTCATTTCATTATTACTTGTCTTCCACTCATCCACCTCATTATTCATCACCATTGGATGACAATTTTTTGCATTAGCCATTACTTTATCAGGTTTGTGTGTACTTATATCTTTGGCATTTACTTCATTAATTAGTTTTTAATTAGCTTCGCTCTTGTCACATGTGCAATTGTGGGACCAATTTCTTACTTAAGTTGGGGGGAAGAAAATCTATGATTTGTTTTATATATCTATGTACATATTGAATGCTATAGTTTTTAAACTTTTAAATGTTGTACCCTTTTGCACCAATGTTGCCCAATTTAGCTTTTGAGATATGACAGCCTCAAAATGAGTGATATATTTCACACAAAGAAGCAAAGGTGTCCAATGTGGACGTCTATTGAGTAATTATGAATAGTTAAGTTCTTGATATATGATAGATTTGCATTCATTTTCTCATACAACACTTAAAAATCTTGAAACTCTAGAACTTTCCATCTTTGCAAAACCTACAGCTTCACACTTTTGACCTTCTCTGCAAATTTCTTGATATAGTTTTTGTGTACTCTCTGCAACTATTTTTGTGTCCTTCATACTCTACAGGAATGGGTGGTGATTTGATTCGATGTGAACCAACGGTTCATGATCTTTTTCTAAACAATCAAGCTTGTATGCCATGATTCCAAGCCAGGGGTTGGCTTAATTACATTCTTAAGCTTACCAGCTGGGATGGAGAGGTGGCATTGCAGTTTTTAAACACGCTGCATGATGGAGTGGCCACTGTCAAAGGATTGAGGGTGACTTTTTCACAAACGGTCATGGCAGAAGTAATGAGGTTACCACAGGAAGGAGAATATTTTTCAGAAAGCTCTGACCTAGCAACCGCGAGAGCACAATTCACTCTGCATTTAGACCCGCCATTGGAAATGGACAAGAAACATGATACCAGTAGGATGTCTCTATTCAAAGCTTACAAGCAATGTGTTGTTCTCATTATAAAATATTTCACTTGTGAAGGTCATCAAGCCTACTTGCATGCTATTCATTTAAAATTTTTGAGCTTCCTACGACACGATAATCGGACCATAAATATACCTGATTTCCTATTCAACATCTTGAAGAAAAGGGCTTCATTGGTACAAGAAGGTAAGCCTAATACTATCTCCCACCATTGTCTAATTAAGTTAATTGTTGAAAGGGCATTGAGAGAACAATCTGACATGACATGGGAGGATTTTCTGTTAGGATAATTTGAAAAGGAAACCCTAAGTCCTTTAAGGAGTAGGGTTGTAAAAAGGGTCCAAACTGAACAAGGGGTTTTCAAGGTTATTGAGGAATTAAGATCAGGGTCTTCTTAAACAAGAAAACCTAGGTATAAAAACCCTAGGCATCCTCCTGAAGCTTCTGCATCTGGGTCATCCCAGAATAAGGGTAAGATGAAAATCTCTGAGAAGAAATATTCTGAAGAAAAGGTCTCCTCCCCGTCTAATAAAAATACAACTCCTACAAGATACATGAGGGAGAAAGGAAAACAAGCTGTCTCTGGTTCTTGTAAACGCACCAAGAAACAAGACCCTGTAGCTCAAACCGCTTCTAAGAAGAGAAAGATTGTTGATGAAAAGGAGGAAACCCCTTTAAGGAGAAGTTGTAGGCAGAAGAAGAGTATGCCCATAGATACGTCACCAGCAGGGTCAGCCATTGGTCTTGACATTCCTGGGACAGAGGAGCCAAGAAGAGAAGAACTAAAAGACAGTCAGTAGTAGTTGCCTAGTGAGTTTCCTATAGCCAAGAGTAAACAATCCCCTGAAGTTAGGATGAACACAGAATGTATAATAATCAAAGATGATTCTAGTTCTAATGAAAAATATGACAGGTTCAAAATTTATGATGCCCTCATTGAATCAGATAACGATGAAATTTTAGGGGAATACTTTGCTAACGAAGAAGGTTTTCCAGATTCACTTCCTGCAGCAGCAGATAGGAGTCTGTTTGAAGAAAACTCCGGTATTGATATGAGATTTGTCAATAAGGTGGCTGAGCAAGTTTTAAAACAAGGATTGGACGCACTGGCTACCGCTACCCAACAATGCAATAACCCTGAGTAGTCCATCATAATCTGTCCAAACCCCTCAAAGGATGCACCTACAGGAAATAAAAGTTTAGCTGATACACAAGCGGCAGGTGAAAACCCTGGTGAAGGTACTCTGCCAGATATCCCTTGCCTTGTGACTCCATTTTTTGTTATCTTTCAGCTAACCAATCAATTAATAATAGAAAGAGAATAATCGAGACAACAAAAGAAGTCATCGCACCAAGTCATTGATCAGACTTATCAGGAACTTGTGGAAAAAGAGGAGGAGGTAGAACAACTTCAAGAGACATTAACTAAGGTAACATCAGTTATCCCTGAGCTAATGAGATGCAAGTCTCCCTCTCCTATTTATGCTATATTTCTTAAAGAGCAGTTGTTGAATTATCAATTGACTAGCATAGTAAGGAATAAGTCTCCATTGTTAAATGAGCCCCTTGAATTCTTTCAAGCCTTTCATAGTTCTCCTGCAAAAATTCAAAACCTGTTATGTGAACTCTTCCTACACAACCTAGCTATACCCAATAATAGGGATTGGAATCCTCTGCCATATGTTGGGGATATCCAGTTGAGAGCACTTATGTCATGGATACATAATGAGATCAGTAGGGAATCCCAAGCCGAAGCCTATAGGGAATTAGAGGATGAAATTCCTCTAAACCTACGGCCAGAAGCCAAGAACCCCAAGACCTATTACTATGAGTGGATGAAATTATCCCAGTCAGAGTTAGGAAGAAAAATCATTGATCCTCTTAGGGAGGAAACCTTTGATGAGTACAATCAGATGGCTAAAACCAAGTTACCTGAAGCAACAAGATTAATTCAATGGCGCTGGATCAACATGACCGGGGACTTGAGAAATAAAGAGCCACATTCACCCCTTAATTTCACAATGGAAAATAGGCATGCTCCTTGGTATGTTATATTGGGCAGGGTAAGGCAGAGTTACTGGGTTCCACTTACATTCTAGCCACCCCTGCTTATTTCCCCTCTTTTCGCCAATTCAAAAAATTTAGAGGACTATGATATGACAGGGGAAGTAAGAAGGTGGGAATCACACAGGGACACTAAAGGATTTTACTGGAGCTTGGAAAAAGGAGGTATTTGACAGAGTGCAGCTACAAATCGCAGAATGTAGGTAAGGGTGAAGAATTATCTGTTTGCTAGAGGACCAACAAAAGGAAAAGTTGGGGGGAATGATGAGGCCAATATAAGGCCTATCTAGCTTATAATTTCATGTGCTTTTATGACTAGATTTTTAGAACTTCATAAGTTTTCATAATAATTTTTCAGATTTTTTATACTTATATCTCAAAGCTGCTATATACATATATATTTGATTATGTGTGGAACATTTTAATTTTGTAAATATGCTATCTATATGTTTCATGGTTATATGAAACTAAATATGGTATCTTTTTTTCCTACTTTAAGTTGGGTGGTTTTTTCTATAGCCATGTGATGAGAGCAAGCTAGTGAAGAAAATTATTATGGATTTTGTCTTGGATACATATGCATGCTAATTTTTTGTAGGAAATGGTGGATCTGCAGGTAAAGAAGAATTCAACATTAAAGAATGAAGTAATGCCTTAAAGAGACCAGTTATTGTGGGGCTCATGATGATTCCACTACTCTCGAGTGATAGCGATTTTTGTTGCAGACGAGGTCAATGATGAATAACAACCATGATGGAATAAATCCAATAGTGGTGCATTCCTAGATTCATGTGTAATTGAATACAATTTGTTCCCGCATTCAATAATGTTGATCATCTATCTTAATGATTGTCATATCCCTGATGTTGGGGGATCCTAGTTGCTAGGAGTTCTATTTTAGAAGTTTTTGTTAAATAAGCTAGAAGTTCTGATTCCTTAGTTAGTTAGTTATTGCGGGAATCCTTTTGTAATCCAGTGAGAAAGAAATACAATCTTGTTTTCTACATTTTTGTATCCTTGTTTTATGAATGAATAAATGAAATCTTCAATTCTTAGTTTCTAAGTTTTTGTTCATTCACTCTTCCGTGGGGGCCCATGCGGGAAGTGAACTCAGTTTATAGTTCAGTAGGAAATAGTTGTAATTCATTTGAATCATTTAGGACTCTGTTGCTCCTGTAGCCATTAGTAATAGCACTTTTGGTTGTTCTTGCAGCATAGGCAAGTAGTTAGCTTCCTGTTACAACACGTTCTTATATCTTTAGATTAAGCTATTAATTCCATTTCCTAGATCAGTGTTCCTTTCAGCATTTTTCATTCCTTAAATGGTGATGGCTTCTAAGGTGGATTAGAGCATATACTTTGCCGATACCATTTCAAGTTTACGTCCCTGGTCGATAATTTAATGAGTTCAGTATGATGTTCTTAGTATGATAGCTGACATTGTTTATTGCAAAGTCACTATAAGGAGGATGTCCAATCCTTAATTGCAGAGGGTATAATACTGACCAGTCACTCTTCCCCATGAAAAAATAGCCATCTAAAATTCCTATAACAAGATCACAAAGTGTCTTCTACACAAGTTCCCACTCAAATCTATATTATCTCAGAAAACCCACCAACCCACGATTGAAACCAAAGGTGATCATACTCTAATACCACTTGTAAGGAAGTTAAGTAGCAAAAAAACTTCCTACAATAACTCTAAGGGGGAATAATGTAAAACTTTTCTTAGTTATTTTTCATAGTTACAGAAACTTAATAGAAATAAACATAAGGATAAATAACATTCATACCACAACACAAAGATTTGTGTGGGGAAAATCCTTATGGAAGAAAAAACCCCACACTCCAAAAGCAGCCTAATATATTATTCAACAATAAAAAAAGTACAATATACTTGCAAAGCAAGCTTCTTTCAGGAGTATTGTCGTCTAGAGAACTAGAGGTATCTAGAAAGCTATAAGACTCTTATTCAAGTCCTCCATCTCACACACCTACTATATAGGAGATACAACACAAGAAGCTATCAAACAATTTTATAGAACCATGGGCTAAAACACCCCAAAAAAGAGGTGCCCATCTTATCTCCAATCAAAGATGCTCTGTGATGTGTCAATAAAAATACCAACATATGTAACTCCCATTAACAATGCATTTACATGTTTGATTCATTTTTAGATTTTATATTTTAGGAGGCCCAACTTTCAGAGATCGTAACTTTTGAACCATGTACCTGATTTTTTATTATAACCACTTTTCAAACACCTATCGAAGCACTCTATAGTATGGGATTACAAAGCACCATCCCAAACAAGTTTTGATCCCTTTCGAGGCCTCTAAGGCCTTCAAATTTGAGTTCAAATTTTTTTTACGACCCTATAAAAAAACTGAAACATTAATATTTTCACAATTGGACATGACCTTGCCATGAAAATTTACCAACATGCTTATATATTCAAAATGAACCTCTAGAAAAGAAATTGGAAGAATCTCGTGCTAAAATGAATGACTTACTAAAAATAGTTGTCATGTAACTACAAGGTTGAGACAAATTTTCCCAATAGTGACAAATCAAGACTCTGTAAAATTTGACGAGGAACATGATCCATGAGCAATAAAGATAAACTAACAACATCGATGTGTCATATTTCACTTTTGGAGTGGGGTTTTTATCCATGAGGTTTTTCTCCCTTTCTCCTCTTTGAGAGAGTTTTATTTTGTACATGGGTACCTAATCAAGCCTAGTTTCCAAGACCCATTCATGCATTTCATGCTTAGAGATTTTTTGTCTTCTTAAGTTTCACTAAGGGGGGGGGCGGTTTAGAGCATGCATATTAGTTGCATTAGGCACATGTGTATATGTTGCATAATTAATTGTGCACATGTTTAAGAATATTCTCATGCATATTATTATACACAATTGATGACATGTTTTCACATTCATGTTCTATCTTAATTTCACACACTTCAGCCTAATTTAGGTTAGTTAAGTCTAGTTGGGCTTGAGTTTGCACATTGTGTGTATCATGCACTTCTAATTTTTATATTTAGCTCTATTTTACTATTTTTAGCTTCAATTACCTTTTGGATATTTTTAGTACTCTTTCTTTCAATAAAGAAAGTCATTTATTCATTTTAATTGTATCCCAAGTCTTCATTTTGCAATCAATATAGAATTCTAGAGTTGTTATAGAGCATATTATCTTTTCTTGATCTCTTTTGTGTGATAGGTGTTTTTCTTTTGTCTTTACATAAAATATTTTTTAAATGAAAAAAGTCTCTCTCTTAATTTTTTTTGAAAAAAACCCCACCAAAGGTAGCGTGAGCTCAAGTCAACAACGATTGAGGTATGGTGATGCAAGCTTGGAATGGAGTGAGAAGTACACATGTGAAAGAGAGTGGGCCCTCCAACTTTATATATTTTTAAAAATATTTATACCAAAAAAAAAGGAAGTTGGCCCCCGCCAAAAATATTTGGATTGCTTTTGCTTTTTTTGGTTTTGACAATGCACATATAAAAAAAAGACAATTTTAGAAAAGCAAATATTTATGGAAAATAATTTAAAAATAAAGAAAATATTTTTCTAACTTTTTTCTTTTCAACCTTAATGGGGGCCTACTTTTTTCACTTTTTGGAAAAAATAAAGGCTAAAAACCAATTTTAATTTTAAATTTGAGGAAATATTATGAAAACCCAGTAATTAAAATTACTATACTTGCATGTAGATTGATAAATTTTAGAAACTATGGCATAAATCCCAAGACAATAACCGTGATATCAAAAATATATTTTTCTTCAACTTTTCATAATTTTCCAAAAAGATAGGTGATCTTTAGGGTTTTGGCTATTCTAAACACGATGGTGATGCCTAATTGAACCCAATGTGCACATAAAAAATACCTAAGGTTGGATCTCTCAAGGACACAAACAAGAACTTAGCAGATCAGAATTTGATGCCATGTAGGGGTTGATAAAACAATCAGAGGGGTCAGGAATCATCTGAATGAAAAATACCTATCACACAAAAGAGATCAAGAAAAGATAATATGATGTATAACAACCCTATAATTCTGTTGATTGCACAATAATGGATTGGGATACATTTATAATGAATGAATAACTTTCTTTGTTGAAAGAAATAGTACTAAAAATATTCAAAACCTAACTAAAGCTAAAATTAGTAAACTAGAGCTAGATATGCAAAACTAGAAGCGCCTATTATGCATAATGTGGAAACTAGATCCCAACTAGACTGAACTAACCTAAATTATGTTCAACTAAGTGAACTTAGCTAGAACATGAATGTACAAACATGTGCTCAATTATGCATGAGAATATTCATGAGTATGTGTGAAGTTAATTATGCAACACATGAAAATGTACCTAATGCAACTAACATGCATTCTCTAACAAAAATCTCATAACTATAATTCTTCTACTTTCTTTTAGTCGCAAGCAACTTAGACTATGATATAAATAATGATCATGCACAATTATATTTAATCTATTTCCTACATAACCCATGATAGACAAGCATACATACAAGCTTAGAAAATCACCATTATGAAAAGATCAAACATGCAAGGCACAAGATAACACAAGATATACCTTGGGAAAACCCTCATGAGGGAAAAAAATCAACCTCCAAAAGCATCAATATCCATTTTATCATTCAACCATAAATAAATATAACACACTTACAAAGTTTCATTGAACACCTACAAAAAATAAAGCCCTCCAATGCATTCCCATGGGTCCAAACATATATCCACACATCCCATCCATGCTTCACAAATGCAACCTTCATAAAGACTCAATGATGACAATCTACTTTGCCAGCCAACCTAAGCTACTAGTATGTGTTTTCTTTTATCAACACAATCTTAAACAAAATACAACTAGTGGTAAATTAAAATCATGTCAACACAATACCATTGACCTCTCATTTAATATTGGGTACTAATTTTACACTTTATTAAATATATTTACCCAATATTAAATAATTACAATATCTTATCCCAATGTGACACCCATATTAAACATAATCCTAGTGTTACAATACAACGTATAAAGTGGCCCTAAGAATAGAATCTATATGTAATGCATGTCCATCTAGGTGCTCCTAGGTACAACACATAATAATAAAATATAACATTACAAATATTATTTAAGGTGCATAACACCTTATCGCAACATTTTTCCACTTTTTATATACATTGTACATAAGGACCAATCAATGAAATACATAATCATAGCCATACATGTAACTGCATGAATCTCCAATATGCTCTCATGCTCCATCAACAATATATTAACATGTAATGCTCCATCAACAATATATTAACATGTAACTCATGAATCTCCAACATGATCTCATGCTCCATCAACAATATATTAACATGTAACTCATGAATCTCCAACATGCTCTCATGCTCCATCAACAATATATTAACATGTAACTCATGAATCTCCAAGATAAATAAGAGTTTACGACACTATCAATAGTTTATGCCAAAAGATAACTAATGCATGATTCTTAGATATCGATGTCTAATCATCACAATTCAAACCAAGTTATAAAAACATTAACTAACATTATGCACAATATAATGGAAAAATATACTAACCGAGTCCCTTCTCCTATTTCTTATTGCGTATGGAAAGTTGCAGTTAAGTTCCAAATTAAATTAAAAAACCCCAAACATTGAAGAATGATGGTGCCCCCTATTGGAAACATCACCATCAACATACTTGCAGGCAGGATTGTTGAACTAACATCCACACGTAATCTAACATCCCTGTCTATTATATATAAAATTATATATATATAATCCATATAACCAAATATTCATTTCATTTATCAATTTTATTAATTGAAATAAGTGGCACGCATAATATCATATAATCGTCATGATTAAATGAACCATAATTAATAACCTCTACTACATAATAAACTAAGAAAAATTATATTAGCTCATTAATGTTTCATATTTAATATATTTTTTTTTTTTTGAGAATAGTTCATTCTCTTTGGCTGAGAGCCAAGGACTGAGAGGTATCCATTCTGCCAAATTCGCCCAGGGCACGATCCCGACCTCATCCCTTATCATATGTCTTCATGAGATTTGAACCCTGGTGGGCTCAATGAGAACCATTGAACTTCACCAGTCGACCAATTCACAATTGACTATATTTAATATTTAATATAATATTTATTTTATCATGGTTAATTATATTAAGATGATTTAATAATATTTTAAATCCAATTAAGCCACAAATCCTTAACTAGGAAGGATATTACATCCTCCTCCCCCCCCTTTAACTCAACTTACTCCTCGAAGTCACATAACATGCACCAACATAAGATAAAGTAATCACACAAAAGAGATAAAAATTTGATAAGAACACTTCCATGATCAAACCAAACAAGAACAACAAGAACAAACACAACCCAAACCAACCTGAAACACAAGGATCAAGGAAATTTCAAAATTGTCTACCCGACAACCTGAATAGGAAACACAAGGCCAAATCATCCCAACATGGAATGATGGTTAGGTTGGGTTTAAAAGGATTGGGCCTTATGTTATCTCCATATCAACAACATCCTGTCAATTCAGGGGAGATGATGCATGGTACCTGCAACGTGCATCACAAAGATGAGATGTGCATATATACACACATGGTAGCAAACAAGGAAGGAGAATGAGACATCATGTAGATCTCCCAAAGAAGTGACTATGACTTCGTCCCTCATCCTACAGGCATGTCAGACACATAATAGTAAATGAAATGTCAATAGGATTAGTACAATACTAAATCACAAACATGTGTATATAATCATCATCATAACATGTAAATAATCATCAACCATATCACACAGATGTGTCATAAATACAAATCTCATAACATAAAGGTGTCTATAAAGTTCATGATCAGCAATCTAAACATATCATCATGAATAAACTAGAATCAAATCTCTATAACTTCCTACACACACCAATCAGAGGTCATAAATACCTGACAAAAATAGAATCACAAGGAATTAGAAACATATCACACATAATTAGTATCACAAATTAGATAGCATAATCTCTTCCAAATCACTAGTCAAAACACATTTGTATATCCATCTCATAAATACATCCTTATCCCTAGAAAATTTAACACATAGAGAAAGTACTCTTTTAAGCAAACAAAACTTAACAATTCAACATATTCTATAAAATAAAATTTATTCTTATTGAAATGTTCACCATCAATATAATAAAAACTATCATCTTACTCAAATTAAGATATTGATATACCTGCAATTTTACTCATTTATCTTCCAAGATGACCCCATTTCAAACATGAAATTGTGAGACACGTCCTTTCACAATTGCCTATATGATAAGTATGCCAAATCACACACAATAGCATACATACTTAATTTTCCTATTATGTTACAAACATGTATCCCTGAAGAAAAATAATTAAATAATCATTCTCCTAAGAATTTAATACTTTTTACATTTATCAAGTAATAATGAATTCTATATTACAACATAATGATCCATTCTAACTCTGATATGCAAGAATAAACAAGAAAGATATACTTTCTACTAAAATATGTTAAACACAACATAGGTATAATAAATCACAGACTCGGGAACGACTAGCCATATGGACTCATGATTCCCTAAATTAACTTCCTTGCATATACTCACCAAGTCCGCATTATATGTCCTTCGCAAATAAAACTCATCACTACATAAGGATAGCCTTCAGAAAATACTAAGGAGAAACTAGCTTAGCTACCAAATCTCAAAAAAATAGAAGGTAAGTCATCAATTTCAACAATAATTAAATTGAATTCAATGAGTCACAAACAATAAATAAATTATCAAACAAATCTCTCAAGTTGCGACTAAACCATCACCGACAACTATAAACAAATTTTTGGCCCACACAACCAAAGATTAAAAATCATCATAAAATGGCACATGATAGATCACTGTGTGACTAGGAGCTAGCCACCGGATGAGGAAGATGAACCATTTTTTCTAGATACATAAATTATTGGTTTGCACAACCCTAGGGATATATAGAGGTGATTTCCACAAGAAATATAAACCAAAGAATAAATACTTTACTCATGTATATAAAACCTAGAAAGTTAACATAGTGAAATAAGTATTCTATACAATTAAACATTAGGGGTATTGCTACCACAACATAGACAAGAAAAATTAAGCATGAAGTTAATAAAGAACCAACAAAGAAAGTTTTAGGAAGACACCTCCAATGATTTCTGCAGCCATATAAAAAAGGGTTAGCCACTCTAAGGAAAAAACAAGAGAATAAGAGCACACTCAACAACACACCAAATGGACACATCAATTTCCCAGTGTAGAACTTGCACTCTGATACCAGATGTAACACCCCGCCAGGGAACTCAAGAGAACAACATGAAATTATTATAAACATGGCACAAATTTTTTTCTTTACAAATTTAACTATACATCACAATAACAATACCACATCCTCTTAGGTACCCCAACGTCACTATTTAGCAACGCATAAATTAACATTTTAAACATAAAGTGGACACATCAGATTAATAATACAACATCCATTAAATAAAATCATATATTCATATGAGACTAATGTATTACATAATTATGATAACCAAATATATATTATTAATCTATCAAAATTCTAAATACTACATCTCACTGATCATCAATACGTATGTATATCATGTTTACAATCATAATTTATAAAAGTATATGTTTACAATGATAGAATCCACTTTACATCATATGATACAAATTATAGTAATGATCGTCTATCAAGAAGCTAGTTGTTGCAGTCACAGTCAGAGTGTCCCAAATGGAGATAGTATAGCCATGCAGAAAGAGTCAACACAGTGGAAACAACTAGTTCTCAGAATCAAGAATAGACAATCAAAATGCTATAACAGATCTTCGCATTATCTCAGAATCAAGAATGTACATCATGTCTTCCTGCAAAATGCAAATTAAATTTTTTTAGCATACATGCTTGGTTACAATAGGAACTAATACTCAAACCCAAATGCTAACCTCCAAGGTTATCTCTTGAGAAATTTCCTAAATAAAGATCAAGAGCCTCAATAAATAGAGCTTTCGTAACTCATATGTCAGCCAGATCAATTATATTTTCCAAGAATAAGAAAATGTAATATAGAAATATAGGTCAAGACCCAAATCATAATTGAGCTTATCACCAAGATGTATAAATGACGTATAATCCAAGAGAGACATCATCCAAAGATATAGGAACATTGGGAGATGAGTCACTAATCTTTGTCGATAGGAATTGCTTCATAAGATCGGAAAACTCAAACTGATTGTTAGAACATGAAGAACATTCTGAACTGGCCATGAATCTTAAATATCTCAATAGAGAAGTATCAAAATTAGGTGTTATCCTAGACATAAGTAAAACATGATGTCTAGAACAAGCCTTTGGGATTGTAGCAGAAAATGATCCAAAACCAAGGAACGACACCAGAAACATAAAATTGCTACACTAAGAATAAATTAAAAGGGAAACATTTTTGGGTGATACAAGATTGCCAATGACCCCAGGATGGTCTGGCATTAGACACTCCCAGTGAGAATAAAATTTTCCATAAGAGAAGCTTATGAACATTTGACAAGCATGGGACATAAATCCCATGCTCATTTTTATCCAAACATCTTCTTTATTTGCAACTCTCATTCTCTGCACCTCTGCACTGTCCTATTTCAAATCCATCAAATTACTCTCTCTATACTACCTCTGTCATATCTCATATCAACATTATAAATTTGACCACTACCTCCTTTCCTTCGCATAACTTATTTTTCTCTGTTACAAATCTGATCAGTAACTAAGGTCTGCTATTGCTCTACTCCACCCTTCTTACAGTCTCATACCAACTTCCCCTCAAATCTACCTTCAAGATCCTTCTTTCGATCCTTACTAACCTCTAGATTTTTCTTCTCTCAACAATAATTCTTCACCATGCTCATATTCCTTCCACTTCTTCCTTCCTTCTCCTTCAAAGGAACCAAAGTAAAGCTCTATCCATCCTTCTCTATTGTGACCAAGTTTCTTCTGCAATCATGAAAAAATCCTCTATCATATTTCCAAGGTCTACCCAATAGAATGTGACATGCACTCATAGACACCACATCACATAATACCTCATCCTTGTAAGGTCCAATGTTGAAGTTAACCAAACATTTCTCTTTCACCTCGAGCATATTCTCATTTGAAAAGCAACTTATCTCATAAGGAAAAGGATGTTCAAACCTTTTTATCCCAAATTTTTGCACCATCTCTTCTGATACCAAGTTATTAGTACTACTACTATCCATAACAAACTTACAATAAATTTACCTCCTGATTTGAAAACATTCCTAAATAGATTCCTCCTCTGTAAAGGTTCAACTTCTTTCTCACTCAACATGGTTCTCTTAAGCATAAGAGACTCTCATATCTCAGGTGTTGTCATACCTTATTCAAGTTCATAAATAGTCTTCTCCTCATGTGCTACATGATTTTTTTTCCCATGTTCTTTCTAGATCCTTTAGAACATTGAAAAGCTCTATGTCCTATGCCACAACATTTAAAACAAGTAACTCAGAATTCCTTGTTGTCGTTCCCTCTGCTAAGTGTCTTCGGATCAGTTTCTACCTCAAGGTTTTTCTTTCCCTTACCATTTTGACTTACTTTCTTTTCCTTTCCTCTAGGATTTCTTTGTCTTCTCTTCAACGTATCTTCTTCCCTTAATGCATACTAATAAGCATCCTCCACCATAGAAATCCTCAACATACTTAGCTCATCATGAATTTTTAATCTCAGACCATTAATATACCTAGCCACCTTCTCCTTAGATACTTCTTTGTGTCAAGATTTGATTTTCCTTTTTTAAAACTCTTCTATGTATTCCTTCACACTCATATCCTTTTGATTCAATTTCTGCAGTTCCTTAACAATTATAATTCATAATCCTCAAAAATGAATTTAGCCTTCAATCTAGCAATCATCACCCTCCATCTAGTAATTTAATTATCGCCATGTTCCTCCCTGTCTTTCTGTAATTATTTCCACCATAAGGAAGCATGAATCTTCAAATTAGTTTTTTCTAACCTATCCCTTTGTCAATCTCTAATATCTTCAAGCTCAAAATAATATTCTAGTTCACTAATCCAATCTATCAAATCCTCAGGATGCAATGAACCAGTGGAAGTAGAAACCTCCATTTTATGACTTTTACTTAATTTTTCCATAGCTCTCAATAATATTTCTTCATCTAAAGGGATCTCAGCATCTATGGTCTCAAGATCTTCAGTGGCTTCCTCATATTCCTCTTCAGTTTACGGATTCCTTCACAATTCAGTCAATACATTTCTGATCTCAGTCCTCATCTCATTAAAAAATTCCTCCATCATTTTCTCTATCCTTCTATGGTTCATTCTTCTATGTGGTATCTTTCCAATCGTCATGTGAAATAGCCTCAGCTTTGGAGATTTGATCACAAGATGCTAATCACCTCTCTAATTGGCAATCTATCAGACACACTTGCATCCTACCTCCAACATGGTGATCTATTCACCCTTGGTATGCCTTCAACATACAAACAAAGTTTTCAACCAAAAAAAATCTCCTTTGCGGTCCCCTTGTGCAAGTCCTCTACAATTGCGGGCCAGATCCACACTCTTCCACCCCACAACAAACAGACCTAGGGCTTCACAAGATTAGGAGCTCGATCTCCTAACACAAGAACATCAACCTTGCTCTGATACCATCTGATGTAGTCATAGTCATATTTTCCCCAATGGAGATGGTCCAACCATGCAACAAGATTTAACACAGTGGAAACAACTAACTCATAAACATGAATAGACAATCAAAATGCTATAACATATATTTGCATTATCTCATAATCAAGAATGTACTTCATATCTTCCTGGAACATGTAGATTACAAACTTTTGGCATACATGCTTCATTACAAAATAAACCTATACTTAAACCCTAATTCTAACCTCCAAGGTTATCACCTAAGAACTACCCTAAACAAAGATCAAGAGCCTCAATATATAGAGCCTTTGCAACTCATATGTCGGTCAGATCAATTATATATTCCAAGAATAAGAAAATGTAATACAAAAATATAGGTCAGAACCCAAATCATAAGAGATCTTACCATGAAGATGTATAAATGACATGCGATCCAAGAGAGATGTCAGACAAAGATCCAAGAACATCAGTAGATGAGTCACCAAGCTTTGTCGATCGGGAATTGCTTTGCAAGATCAGAAAACTCCAACTGACCATTAGAACATGAAGAACATTTTTAACTGATCATGAATCTTCAATATATCACTAGAAAAGTATCTAAATAAGGTGAAATCCCAGACATAGTTAAACATGATGTCCAAAACAAGCCCTTAGGATTGCAACAGAAAATGATCCAACACCAAGGAACTACACCAAAAACATAGAACTGTTAAACTAAGAACAAACTGAAAGGGAAATATTTTTGGGTGATGCAATATTTCCAATGACCCAAGGATGCTCATGCATCACTAGTATAAATCTAAAATTAGAAACCATCTAAGATTCATAAACCTTGATGGATAAATACTTTCCACCCAACCATGTTGAACACTAAGGCCCACTCCCCCGAGCTAGGAGATAACACAAGGCCCCACACCACATAACAAACCACTTCACAGGAAAACACAAAAGATGACATGACATATGCTCAAAGAATTTAGATGAAACATCACAAAGATACACAAGGGATACCAAAAGAGACCACACTATACTAGAGGCAAACCATAAGGTTTTCTAAGGGAATAGTAGATCAACTGGAAGAGTCACCATTGTAGGAAGAAACACCTTTGATGGTTGAATTTCCTGATTAAATTATAATGCATTTAACAAAACATTCATGGAAAATTTACTTTTATGGTTCCTTTACTCAACAAGGATCAAGAGTAGGTGTGCTAATTGTTACTCCACAGGGCTATAAGATACATACGACTTATAAACTAATGTTTCCATGTACTGACAACATCTCAGAGTATGAAGCCTTGGTGAATAGTCTCAAGATGGCTATAGAATGGAAACTTGTAGAGTTGCACATATATGGAGATTCATAGCTCATTATTAACCAAGTAAATAGTGATTACCAAACAAGAGATGAAAATTTTATGCCTTACAAGAAGATGGTGGATGATTTCAAGAAGTAATTTGTAATCATTTCATTTCAGCAGATCCCAAGAATGGAAAATAGAGTTGTATACGCAATGGAAACACTGGCATCTATGTTACAATTAGAGGAACATCAATTTTTCTATGACTTCTTGGTGGAAGAGTTACCCTTTACCATATTTGATGCACCTAAAACCCAGATAATGTATGCCCTCAATATTCAAAACTCCTCCTGATATTGCAATATCTATGCTTATCCTAAAGATCAATCCTTACCTAATGCCCTATTTAGAAATGAGAAATGATCCCTAATTAGGATAGCATCACATTACGTAATCATTACTACTAACTTATATAGGTGTGGTCTTGATGGAATACTACTTAGGTGTTTAGAACTTGAAGAATCTAATCGCGCATTAAAAGAGGTCCATGAAGGTGTGTGTGGATCTCACTTGAATGGTCTATCATTAGCCAAAAAAATACTAAGGGTTGGGTACTACTGGCTTACAATGGAAAAAATGTTATTCAATATGCTAAAACATGTTGAAAATGTAAAACTCGTGGAAATATCATACATGCTCCAGCTAGGGAGTTAATACCATTTATAACACATTGGCTATTCCAGCAATGGGTGTGCGTGTGTATTCGGGAACCTGTTGAGAACAACACAAACACTCAATAAGTCATTATTTTAGTCCAAAAAGGTTAGAAAAACATGTAAAACCCACTAAAATTGACCTATTGCCTTCTAACTAAAAAGAGTGTAATTAATAACATACTAGCCCTCAGAATATGCTATAAATCAGTGACCAATACTATTCTCGCATGAAGGATTTAATTCAAATTTAAGCTAAAAAGATGAAAAAGCATGTAATCTAGCTCTAAAAGTGTGAATAATAACAATGAACTAGCATGAGATAATAAGTGAAATGCAAATCTAGGATGAATCCAACAACATAACAATGTGTTTTTGATATAAATGTGAAGGCTTATTTTCTCTCAAAACAGGCTTCTATTTATAGAAGAATGGGAGAGCGAGAGGGGGGACAAGGTTCATTTATGAATTAGGAGGCTCATAAATGAAGGTGTAAGAGCCATTAATGCCCAAGGCAATAATAAGGCATGGGAGAGACATAGGCTTAAGGTATCTTCATTAATAAGGCATTAATGAAAGCCTTAAAGAGGCAAGGGAGGATGTAAGAGGATGGCTTGAGAAAGTGGACCTTAAGGAGGTCAAACTTGAGAAAGTGGACTTTCTCAAGTGGGTTGAGTTGTTAACCATTCCTTAATGGAATGTGACAACATTAGGAGGTGGGTTAGGATAGAATTTAGGATTAAGATTAGATTAGCATGGGTGAATGGGTTGAGAAGGGTTAGAACCCAGGGTAGAAGTGGTTGAGATAGGTTAGGTTAGGGTTTAGGGGAATATTAATAAATGAAATAAACTTATTTAATTCATTTAGAAATATAGGATTTAATTAATTAAACAATGAAATTGCTTTTTAATAATTATGGGACTATAGCCTTTTTAATTAAATTAAATAGGCTAGGGAAATGGGTTATTTTGCAAGTGGGTTTTTGATTTAGGGATTCATTTAATTCCTTTATAATTAAATACTATAGCCATATTTAATTTTGATAATATTTGATTGGTTGACATTGATTTGAATTATATGGATATAATACTTAATATATTTTAGTGATAAAAATACCTAGGACATTAAATTGATTTAAAAAAATTATGCCAAGCAGTAATAAGGTCGTTTGGACATAATCGAGGGTATGATCACACTTAGGGAAACTAGGGTCCATAGTTGCAACAGACCAAATTCAGGTGGTTACATTTGCCCCTCTTTGAATTGATGTGCGAGCATCGCATTGATTCAAAGAAAGTTTTTGATTTTGTCTTCAGAAAGATTGAGAATTCCATTCTTGATTGTCGAACAAAATCTTTGATGAGATTAGTCTCGCACTTGATTGAACAAAACTAATAGAATTGATTTTGAACTTGGTTGTCGTCCAAAGTTCAATAAAAGATTTTAAAAATACCAATTCTAAACTTGGTTTTCGTTCATAAATTGATAACACTGATTCTGAACTTGGTTGTCGTCCAAAAGCCACTATGAAGCTGCCAGGAGCTTTTAAAAATATTCTAAAAGGAGGAAACATAAGATATATAGCTCATGAGAACCAAAGCTTTCTATCCAACAGATCTGACTTAGTCAAGGAAACTATTATGTCCCTAGTTTGTTTGATAACAAAGTCATTTTTAATGCAGTTTCAAGCAAAAATTTAATTGATGATAGTCTGATGATGCCCCCTCGGGAATGAAATCGAAGGAAAAGAAATAAAACCCCTCAGTTGAATAGATTATAACACTTGCAGGAAGCGATAAGGCCAGAAAGAGTGGAGTAGAAGATGGTGTGTTTAAAAATAAACACACGATTATCAAGTTAATTATGTGAAAATATGAGTGATAAGGTTGATAAAATGATGTTTAGATCAAGATGCATGATGAAATGTGCAGTATTTACCAATGTGGTGAACAAATGAAGCAAATTCACAATTTTTGAAACTGTCGCAAAAATGACACTGTGCCGCTGAAAATGTCGTAGGCACCTTCGATTTGGTTCCTGATTGAGGAAAAAGACAACACAAATGATCTTGTAGTTGTCCAGGAGATTTTTTGGAAACCCTAAATGTCCCAAAAGACCCATATAAGCCTCCAAATTGACCATTTCACTATTCATTTTGACATTCAGCTATAGCAAATCAGAGAGCTCTATAGAGAAAATGGTGGTCCCCGTGAGGAAACATCAATTTGAGCTAAGCCGACGACACCAGCGACCAGCCGACTACCCACCGCCGGTAAGTACCCGATAAAATACCTTGTGAAATTTGAAATTTTGAATTTTATGCATTTTTGTGCATTTTAGAGCCCTTAGAAGGTAGGATCGCATCCTGCAAAATGCGCATCGCATCTGGTTTTTCCTGGATCATATTTAGTTTTTCCCAGATTCTGCGTCGCATCTGGGTTTTCCCAAATCACATCTAGTCTTGTAGATTTAGTCTTGGTTTATGAAGAAACCCATCAGAGGGTCGCATCCTGTATTTTAGGGATCGTACCCTACATTTAGGATCGCATCCTATTTTTCTAGGATTGCATCCTGTATGCGCAATCACATCCTATATTTCCAGGATTGCATCTGGTAGAAGACTTAGGTTTTCAAATTGCTTTGATTTGTTTGTGTCCTGCGATCTTGGAATAACTTAGCAGAGTAGGAATATGCCCTTTGTTGTAGATAGAATGCTGATGTGTTACTGTGTTGTAAAAAATTAGGCCCAGTTTGAGGTTGTTGCCTTCCGTGACACTTATCCTGCGCGAGTATTGGCATTGTCTGGCTGACTGTCAGATGATGAGAAAACTACTGTGATCCGATGTGGATTGTGGGCATTGATTGGTTTACCCAAGGTCAGGGTAAATCGAGGGTTGTTGACTACTTTGGCCGAGAGATGGCATTCAGAGAACAACACCTTCCACCTACCCACTGGTGAGATCACTGTGACACCCGAGGATGTTTGGAGGATCTTGCACGTGCCCATGGTTGGACATGAGGTGTTCTTCGAGTCGAGAGCTGGCGTGGCGATCAGGACTGCTCAGAGATTCTTCTAGGATGACAGTATAGATTGCAGATACCTATCCTAGGACTATATGGTCGATCACTATGATTGATTAGCTATATACTTAGCTGGATTGGTAGGCGGCATCCTTATGCTGGACAGAGGGCAACATGGTTTCTTGGTGGGTTGGGTCAGCATGGTAGAGCAGATGATCGTCCACCACCGATGATTTGCCTGGGGGAGCTACATATTAGCTCACATGTACTGTGAGCTCCATGAGATTGTATACCACCACACCCGCAGCATGATTGTGGGCATATTGATTCTTCATATATGGTCCTGGGAGCACATCCCTATGACATGGCCGATTGTTGACAGGCAGAGGGCACTAGAGCAGCCCTATGTGTACATGTACGTAGGTCACTTACAGCAGCCCCACCTAGGCAAGGTTGAGTATTGGCGTTGATTATTTGACGATATGACAGAGGTCGTATGGCGACCATACCTAGACTGTGAGGTATGGACCTCTGATGCATGGCAGGCACCTTTTTTTTTGTGTCAAAGCAGATATTTGATTGGGTGCATGAGATACATTATTGAGCGCTTCTTGATTACCAGAGTTCTAAGGCAGTATGGCCAACGACAGGGCTGCACAGAGGATGTGGCAGTATATGCACATATCAGAGATGAGGTAGCTGAGTGGGGGGCATAGCTTACTTATGATACTGCCTCATAGGATATTTGAGATATGGTGGTGATAGATTGGGACCCTCGCCCAGATGTTGAGGATGTTGGAGTGTCCGATGGGTATGCTGCAGAGATGCTTCAGCATCCATTTCCACAATTCACAGTGCCTGAGGAGATCATTCCTCGTATAGAGGAGCCACTGGATTATGAGCCTGAGGATCGACCTGTCAGGGGGAGAGGCGGCAGAGATAGAGCACCAGGTAGACATGGGGGCCGTGATGGTGGCAGAGACGGCGACAGAGGCGATAGGAACCCTCCCCCAGATGATAGGCATGATGGTGATGACAGGGGGGGAGGTGGAGAGGCAGTGGATACTGGCGGTCTGAGTGGCAATGGGTAGAGATGCCATAGATACAGATTTTTGGCCCCACAGAGAGATCCTGGCCTGTTACTTACTCCTGAGTAGCAGAGACAGAGGAGACAGAGAGTGTAGGAGCAGGATCCTGGTAGAGACGAGGACCCTCTATTGAGGTGTGAGCAGGAGAGAGAGTAGCTCAGAGCTCAGATCATAGCCTTGGAGGCTAGGGTTACCACTGCCGATGCACTTTTAGCAGACACGGATAGACAGCTTGAGAGGCTGAGAGCTGAGAGGGATACACAGGCCCGGATAGCAGTCCATCAGGGACAGAGGGCGACTTACTATTATGCCTTGTATCACGCAGCAGTACTTGAGGGTCAGAGAGCACCCACTTTTTCCCATATAGCTCAGCAGTCAGAGAGCGCCATGTCACCTCCAGTAGCTCCATTCATGCCACCTCCTCCTCCTCCTAACCAGGGAGAGGGGGCGGGCCAGAGTTGGTACTTTGCACCATTTTGTTTCTTTTGAGATTATACATGTATATCTGGATCCTGCTGAGATCCCGCTTTTTGTACATTACATTGATTCATATATATATCTGATTCATGCTTTTTGGCATACTGATTCTCTTTATGTGCATTGATACACTATATACTATCTGATACACTTTATGCTGTGATACTCTTTATGCTCACTGATACTCTTTATGCTTTGATTTGTATCATGTTTGTAGCTTCTGGATTCTGACATGTTTCATGTGGTAAATGTATCCATTTTGCTTGCCATAGATGTGGTAAATGTATCCATTTTTGCTTTCCATAGATGTGGTAAATGTATCTGTTGCACATGTGATGATATCTTGATCTCGTGATGAGTTAGTTTATAGTTGATAACATCATTTTTATAATGTGGATGTGATGAGTATATTACTGATATGAACAAATGGTATTTATGTGAAAATGCAAATGTATGTTTCTTTGATTTTCCAGTGATGCAAAAATATATGTATGGATGCACTTAGGATGTAGAAGTAAAAATGCAATACACGGATGCTTTATTTTTGTATTTTCCAATTTTGTGCTTTTCAAATGAATGCAAAATGTATGCTATGGATGATATCAGTAATATAAATGGTGTAATTAACTTGATATTTGTAGAAGAAGATAGAAACCATGTTTTGAGCTTAAAATTTCCTTTATGTTGTTAATACTGTTGAAAAATGCATCAGGCAATCTTTAAATGCAGCTATATGAAGACTCTTAGGACTTGTCACTGATTTAGCAAATTTTGCAACATTTTTATCATCATTGGGTGCTTTTAGAATGGATACCAGTTGATAGTACAACCATCACTAATACCCACTGATATTATGATAATATGAATACTATGTTTTATTGAAATGTTGGAAATAGACTTAGGTATCAAGGCATAGAAGCAAGGATAACACAAATAGTCACCTTCCTTTTAATATACTAGATTATGATTAAGGCAAGATATTGAACCCGCAATGGCCTTGAAAATTCATTTTCTTGGGTACATTATGATTCATATACCTTCAGAGAGAATCTGGATCAGAAAACAGACAAGGAAATTGCATCGAACTCACCATAGTTTACACATAACAAGGATCAAGATATATGTGGCTATCCACCCATAGTGGCAGCTCTTACCATAAAAATCCAAGTTAGGTGAAATTTATAGGATCATGTGAAACAATCACCATATGCAGAAATTCAAGAAAACATTATGCCCCCAATCCTTGCGACTCTTTGTCTTTGCGTAGACGTCATTGAGTAACTAAGAAGACATAACAAATCATAAATTGAGAATCAATCAGATAAAATTCATAATTACTTAGATGCCCCTAGTTGAAAATATCATCAGGACATAAAAGAATCATAATCAGAACAATAGAAAACTATGTGTTTAAGTAGTACTTTGTTCATCCATATGTCAAACACAGTAAAGATTCATCAATTAGAAAATTGTAATACAAGCAATATGGTATTCCATGTCTGTGCCTTGGATAGGATAATCCATTCATGTTTGCGATCCAATATAGCCTTGTAGGAACTCCGTTAATGTAAATGTTATGTTTGGATATGTGATGCTTGAAAAGACACCCTTGGTTTTTGAAAAAGTGACATTGTTTGGCATGTGCCAAGAAAGATTATGTCTGTGAGGCAAACCAACCTAGAGAAACCTAGCAACCGCGACTGATTATGCTAATAAAGATGCCCCCAGTGCAGAATGACCTATTCCTAAGACGTAAAGATAGAAAAATCCCAAGTGAGGATAAGATAGTCATGTAGGAAAAATGAAGTCAGCGTACAAGCACAGGCAAAATTATGAAGGCCTAGTATCAGTAGTGCATTGATAGATGGAGCGCAGAACACAAGTGATGCCTGATCGCCAGGTTTTCACCACTTGGCAAGATCTTTTTCTTTCTTTTTGCTACCAAGATGCCTGTTTTAGCAGGTGCTCATCAAGGCACTTTTTCTCTTTTCCAATTTTTTTTCTATTTTTGCTTTTTTGAATGTTTTTGTAGTATCAAGGCGCCTGTTTACCAGGTTTTCACCAAGGATACCTATTTTGTAGGACTTTTTTCCACTATTTTTGGATTTCTTTAGGATCAATTTTCTGAATGTTTTTGGTATTTTGAAAGAACTATTTGCTGTACAGGCTCTGCTAGCCAAACATTAAGTGTAGAACCACTTCAAATGTAGAGTATTGATAGGATCTGGAAGAATGTCTCCCTCAGGTGTAGCTAACTGATAAGCTCCAGTCCCAAAAGTAGCAGTGATAACATAAGGTCCCAGCTAGTTAGGTTCAAACTTTCCTTTCTTCTCTCTATTAGGCTGGTTCTTAGGATTCTCTTTTAGGACAAGGTCTCCCACCTCAAACTTTTGTGGTTTAACCTTCTTGTTGTAACCTTTGGACATTCTTTCTTGGTACACTTTGAGGTGATCGAACGCTTGTTGTCTGCGCTCATCTAGTAGGTCCAGAGAATTGATCCTATCTATGTGGTACTGTTCATCAGTAACCAGTCCTTGTAAGGATATCTGCAAAGATGGGATTTCAACCTCAGTAGGTAGAACTACCTCAGCGCCATAGACTAGAGCAAATGGCGTGGCTCCAGTTGGTGTTTGGATGCTTGTTCTGTAGGCCCATAGTGCTGGATTCAGTTGTAAATGCCAGTCTCTGCCAGACTTGCTCACAGTTCTGTGTAGAATCTTGAGAATGTTTTTGTTTGATGCCTCAGCCTATCCATTACCTTGAGGATAATAGACCAAAGAGCAATGTTGAGTAATGTGAAACTGTTCACAGAGGTCATCAATGTCTTGGTTTTTAAATTGGCCCCCATTGTCTACACAATTGAAGAGGGTATCCCATATCTATAAATAGTGTAGTTCAGAATGAACATAGCCACCTATTTGCTAGTGTCTTTGATTAGAAGCATGACTTTGACCCATTTTGTGAAATAATCAGTGGCCTTAATGATGAACTTGTGTCCATTTGAACAGTTAGGATATATCTGTCCAACCAAGTCAAAGGCCCATTGCTGAAATGGCCAATGTGTTATGAAAGGTATCAGTTCTCTGGTAGGAGCATGGATGAGGTTTCCATGTGTCTGGAATTTAAGACATTCTTTGGAAAATTGAATAGCATCTTTCTCCATGGTAGGCCAATAAAAGCCTACTCTGAGCAGTTTCTTAGCTAATGAGAAGTCGTTCGAGTGTGATCCACATACACCTTCATGGAAGTCTTTTAAAGCTAGATTAGACTCTTCTAGCTCTAAACACCAAAGAAGTGTACCATCGATACTACATCAGTATAGGTCATTAGTTATGAGGACGTAACGCAATGCTATCCTAATCAGGGATCTTTTCTCATTTCTAGATAGATTGGCAGGAATGGTTTGGTCTGAAAGATAGGCGATGATACTGGCATATCAGGATTGATCTAGAGTATTTAAGGCACAAATTACTTGGTATTTTGGATTGGAAAATGCGGTATAGGATATTTCTTCCACCAAGAAGTCATAGCAAAATTGATGCTCCTCTAGTTGCAACATGGACGCCAAGGTAGCCATAGCATCTGCAGCTTTATTCTCTGATCTTGGTATTTTTTGGAAGGTGACGAAGACAAAGTATTTCTTCAAATCATCAACTAGTTGCTTGTAGGGCATCAATTTTTCATCTCTTGTTTGATATTCCCCATTGATTTGATTGATAACTAGTTGGGAGTCACCATATATGTGTAACTCAATGATCTTCCATTCTATGGCGAGTTTGAGGCCATTGACCAACGCTTCATATTCTGAGATGTTGTTGGTGCATGGAAACATTAATTTATAAGATTTGGGAATCTTATATCCTTGTGGAGTAATGAAGAGAACCCTTGCTCCAGATCCTTGTTGAGTAAATGACCCATCAAAGTACATCTTCCATGAATGTTTAGTAAGATGCATGATTGTTTCATTAGGAAATTCAATTAGCAATGGTGTATCATCTTGGAGTGGTGAATCAACCAATTGATTCGCCAGTACTTGTCCCTTGATAGCTCTTCATTTAACATACTCAATGTCAAACTCACTTAGAATGAGGAACCACTTTTCCAAACGACCTGTTAATGCTATTCTACTTAAAAGATACTTGAGAGGATCAATTTTAGCAATGAGCTTGACTGTATGCAAGAGCATGTAGTGTCTCAATTTTTGTGATGCGAAGACAACCGCTAAGCATGCTTTCTCAATAATTCTATAATTGAGCTCATAAGAGACTAAAGTTCTACTAATGTAGTAGATAGCGCGCTCTTTCTTTGTTTCATCCTCTTGTGCTAGCAACACTCCTAGAGATGTAGTTGTAGCTGAAATGTATAGGAGTAAGGGCTTGCCATGAATAGGAGCCATAAGAATAGGTGGTGAAGCTAGGTATGCCTTTAATTCTTGGAAGTTGGCTTCACAGTGTTCATCCCAGTTGAATGTAACCCCTTTATGTAGTATCTTAGTAAAGGGTTGTGCCTTATCTGCAAGTTGGGACATGAATCTCCTGATAGACTTGAGTCTTCCTTGTAGTGTCCTCATTTGACTGATATTACAGGGAGGAGTCATCTCTAGAATAGCTCTTACTTTTGTGGGATCTACTTCAATTCCCTTTGCTGATACTATGAATCCTAAGAGTTTGCCTGATTGGACCCTAAAGGCACATTTCTTTGGATTGAGCCTGAGTTGGAACTGTTCCATTCGATCCAATATCTTTCCTAAATCAACAATATGAGTACCTCTTTCTTTGGATTTAGCCAGTGTGTCATCGACATAGTCCTCCATGTTTTTATGCATCATGTCATGGAATATTGTTGTCATAGCTCTTTGATATGTTTCTCCGGCATTCTTTAGCCCAAATGGCATGACGTTGCAGCAAAATGTGCCCCATGCACATGTGAATGTGGTTTTCTCTTGGTCCTCAAGGGAAATCTTGATTTGATTATAACCTGAGAATCCATCCATTAATGAATACATCTGGTAGCCAGCTGTAAGGTCTATTATCATGTCAATATTTGGTAGAGGGAAGTCATCCTTCAGACATGCTTTATTGAGGTCTCTGAAGTCCGTATAGATCTTGATAGATTTATCAAATTTAGAAATAGGGACCACATTGGAGATCCATGCTACATAGGTGATGACTTGAATGAATCTAGCTTTTAACAACTTTTCCAATTCTGCTTTTACCAATAATGCAACATGACGATGCATTTTTCTGAGTTTTTGTTTAACGGGCTTGATCCTAGGAGCTATAGATAAGGGGTGCATAATGAGATTGGGATCTAGCCCTGGCATATCAGTGTAAGACCATGCAAAGTTGATCTTCTTCTCCTTCAGGAATTTTGTGAATTATACCTTTTCTTCCTCTGATAGGGATTGTGATAGATGAACTATTTGAGGATCTTTAATAGTTCCCAAGTTCACTGGCTGTGTTGGTTCAATTAATACCGAAGATCTTTCCTGAAAGTGTTCCAGAAGGATATCAAGAGTCTCATCCTTTGGCACCTCTGAGAGGTTTTCACCATCAGATACATCTTTTTTCTTTACTATTTTGGGATCTGATACTGCCACAGAGTGGTTTTCACCATCAGTCCACTTTTTCATTTTATTTTTCAATTTGTGACTAAGAAACTTGATATCCTCCTGTGACATGTTCTCGCTCCTTGCATTGGTGGAAGAAGGGTAAGGTTCACAAGAATTAAGATAACAAGCTAGGGAGTGGTTATTAGGAAAGTTGAGCATAGGTGTAGGATCTTTTTTAGTCCAATCAATTAGGTCTGGAAGTACCAATTTTAGGGAGTCAGATTCTAAGAAGGACAGCATCGTGTTAGCATCAAAATTGTTAACCGACATGAGACGGTCTGTTAAGTTAATATCTTTGATGTTTAGATCTATAAGAGCGAGATCGTTGTTAAAAGGGTCATTGTTAGTTATATATGGATCAAACTCTAGCGACTCATCAGTAGATAGCTCATCATCATCTCTTTGTAAAAGGAGGCTTCTTGCTTGTAGCCTATGAAATTCTCGTAGAGTTATGTATTCACCAGTGTCTCCGTCAATGATTGGAGGAAGGAACTCTTCTTCTTCTTCAGGAGGATCAGTGTCATTGAAAGATATGTTAGGTCATCTACTAGGAGCTACGGAAGCTGCAAACATGTGAATTGTGTCTATCCCAATTTCTTCAGAAGCAATAGATAACCGATCATACTCATAGTCATGAGAGTCTATGACATCATCATCAGACCTATTCAAATATTCAGCAATGTTTATTTGATGGACTTGATTAGCTGCTTGTAGATCAAAGTGAGGTAGATCTAGGACATGTGTAATGGTGACCAATTGCCCCCAGTTGGGGTGTAAATTCTATGGTCGGGGTTCCTCTTGAGTGATTGTAGCTATGGTGTCTCCGACCTCTTGAATGGGTGGTTATTCTAGTAAAGGAGTATGAAGATCTTGTGGTACCTCAAAACTAGGTATGTAGCGTTCTCCTTGATATTCAGGATTCTCTGTGCCAATATGTAGCAATCTCTCATAAAGCCATGGGTTTAATACTATTTCATCTGTTTTATCACTCTCAGCTTCAGAAGGTGGGCTCTTCTTTGAAGCAGGTTTGTTGGATTGAGTATTAAAGCCTAGTCTTGTTTTATCTCTGTTGAGGTAGAACTCCATGGGTATGGGTTCAATGATCCCTCATCCTGTGTCATTTAGTGGTCCTTTTCCTTTGTATCCCATTTGTTTGAGGAAATCATATCCCTTTCCATATTGTTCTGGGGATATCTTTACATTTTTGACCTTAGAGTCCACTGGTTCTCCTTTGTAAATCCAATTTAAGACTGCCTGCTCTTCTGTGTTATCTGCAGAAGACGTGGATGCCTTTATCATACTAGTAGCCTTGTGTACTTCTAGTTCCTAGACTATGAGAGGTGTGAATGTTGATGACGGTTTTCCATAGGATCTTGGTGATACTGGAAGCTCTGTCAGGGAGGGAGTTAGGTCCAACTTGTATTCTCCCATACCTGTTTCTTGAAGTTTCAAAGTTTTGCTAAAGCCTTTCATGACCATGTCCTTGGTAGTCTCAAGAGAAACTGCGTCCATAGCCTCCTTGTTATGTGGGATCATTCTACCTTCTTTGATATTATTACAAGTGTAGTTGGCATCCACAGGAATTGTCACCTCTATCCCATTATGTGGGAACTTGATGCATTGATGATAAGTGGATGGTATAGCTTGCATCTCGTGGATCCATGGTCTCCCTAGTAGAATGTTGTAGGCTAGCGGTAGATCCAGAACTTGACATATAACATCTCTTTCAATCGGTCCAACTCTGATGGGTTGACAAATAATACCTCAGGAGGATCTTTCTTCCTCATCATATTCTTTGATGGTTATTTTATTTCTGGAGTCAATTGTTTTCTCTAAGAGGCCTAACCTCCTAACAAGATCCAGTGTACAGATATTTAATTCGGTGCCTCCATCTATCAACACGCGTCTAACACAGGATTTATGAATAAGAACTTCAATATGGAGGGGTTGATTGTGTGGATGGGTCAATGATTTGTCATCCTCCTCAGAAAAGGAGTGATAGTGTGGCGCTGAGATATGATTGACCATCGCTTGGAATTGGTTTATATCTATATCCTTTGGAACATTAGTAGCATGTAGAGCTTGTTCTCAGATTTCTCTATGCACTATGGATATTTTGAGGAATTCAAAGATGGAAATTTTGGCAGCAGTTCTTTGCAATTGGTCTACCAAGTCATATTTTGCTCCAGGGATAGTGACCACATGTTTTTCTCCTGGTTTAGGAATAGTGACAATAGGAACCTTGGGTGTGGATGTCAGTTTTGGAGGTCCCTTGATCATAACCTATGCTTGGCTCTGGGTTACAACGTTTGTGGAGGATGAGGCTCCTTTGATGGTGACCATGTTGATAGATTCATTTTTAATGCTGAGCATATTGATCACATTGTCATTCTCAGAATAGGTGTAGTTTATCTCATTACCTTTCCCTTTAGATGTTTCTCCTTGATTATAATTAGGGAATGGTTTATTAAATGTTGTGTGATCTTCATTTGTAGTGTGTCCATCCACCTTGATCTTACCTCCTTCAATGAGGTCTTGTATAATGTGTTTGAGCTTGAGACAATTATTTGTTTTGTGTCCCTTGTTTTTGTGGAATACATAATAGGAGTTATCATCCCACCATCTAGGTTTGACCTTTGGTTCCCAAGGTTTAGAATTGGGAATCGTAAGGACTTTGTTATCCACCAATGTCTTTAAGATGGTCTCAAGAGGTTCTCCCAAAGGTGTGAAAGTTCTTTGGGGTTTTGAATTCCATGTTCATCCCTTGTCATTATAATTGTTGGCTTTGGGAATGAGAGGTGTTATTTTAGCCTCCTTACTTGCTTGCATACCATTGGTTAGATTGAATGCTTCGGGTTTAGAATTAGTGTGAGAGGCATCAACTACTCCATCATTAACAACATTTTTGTTTTGCTTCCACCATTTAGGCTTGGAGTTGGAGCTACTGCCTTTGTTCTCATTTTGAAGGGTGATCTCCCCCTTTTTGACCATGACTTCTTCGATATGGAGAGAATTCTTAATCATCCTATCGAAGCTAGGAGAATCTTGCATTTGTAGAGCATAGCTCAATTTAGGTATGAGATTATTAACAAAGATCTCCATCTTTTCTGTTTCAGGGATGACTCTTGAATATCGTGAAAAGATCTTCCTCCATCTTTGTAGGAAGTGTGTAAAGGATTCTCCCATTTTTTGCTTGGTGTTACATAGATCCATCATGGTGACATCATGTTGAATGTTGTAGGAGTAATGCTGAATGAACCATTGCATTAACTCCTTGAATGTTTTGACTTTAGGATTCAATTTTCAAAACCACTCCATAGCATTTCCTCCTAGACTTTCTGGAAACAGTCGCATGAGGTAAGTGGGTTCATGCATGTATTCAATACTAAGAGAAAAAAATTCTCTCGCATGGTCATGTGGATTGGTTTCCCCTATGTACTTGTCATATTTTGGTCTTGCCACATTAGGAGGAAACAAGACCATAGTGATACTTTTGTCGAAAGGGAATGGACAAATGGCGTCCAAAGAGTACTTTGTTTTGGGTTTATCCTTTTCTTGTTTGAGGTTTGTGAGCTCTATTTGCATTTGATTGAGCTGTTTAGTAAGGATAGATATGGGGTTCGGTACTTCCTTTTCTTTGAGATCATTCACATCGTAATCATGGGGTAATTTGACACCCGTGGATGCTAAATGGAGGAAATATTTTTCCTTGTCATCTCTAATTATTCGTTCCAATAGCTTATGGACTCTTTTACTTTGTTTAAGCTTCTTGTATTCATCTTTAGGGATCTCTTCATCACTATTTGACCCAAACAGATTACGTTCAAACCTGGGTCTTTCTTCCTCCTCCGTGCCTATGGATTGTGCTTGTTTTCCATCATCATATCCCTCAAAGGCCTTACTCCAATCATTAGTGTTGCTACCCATTTGAGGTGAATCAAGATCAAACAGGGAATTGTGAGAAGTTTCTCCTTGGAAGTGTGATGTTTTAGGAGGCACTTCTGATCCTTCGGTTGTGTACTTGTTGCATCTTGTGTTAACCATGAAGTTTGTTTCTCAACTTCGTCAACGTTTCCCAATAGTGCAAGCAAGGATTCCAGATCATTCAAGTGGGCATGTCTAGGTAGAAGTAACTATTTGTTTGTTGGTGGATATAAATGATTCCAGCGTCAGAGGGTTAGAATGCCCTGATAGTGAGCTAGGAACCAAGTTGTTGATAGAGAATGGGTAGACCACGCGTATTGAACTAATCGTGAAAGACTAACTGAACATACAAGGTAGATGTTACAAAAGTGTTTGAAAATAACAGCAGGGAGACCAGAAGAGAGAACAGGGACCAGCTAAAGAGAAAAAATGGTACCTAAAACAACTGAGAATTCCTAGAAAAAGCTGCTAGAAATGCCCACTGTCCTGAATGCGAGCTCCTAGATACGATCCTCTGACAAAACCAGATGCTATCCTAAATCCTGAATGCGATCCTAAAAAATGGATACGACTATATGTTTTACCAAATACGATCCAATGCACCAGATACAATCCTAAATTATTGATACGACTTAGGAAAAACGGGATGTGATTTTATGATGGTTTTGTCAATTTTGGTCCATTTTGAAAAATTTGCTTTTGAGCAATGTGAAGTTGTTTGTTTCCAGATTGCATCAAGAGGTATTCGTAGGCGTGAAAATCACTTGTACTCCAAGGTATGAAATTTATTGATTGTTGTGAGGAGCTTATCTTTTTAATGGTCTTTTTGACACGTCAAACAATTTTTCTTTGTTAAAGGGATGAATCAAACACACATCTTTTCCTATTCTCTAGGTAGAGGATGAAAATATTTGTTCATTGACTTAGGTACACACTCAAATGTTAATTAGAATACAGCCATCACCAAGCATGCAATGGCTCCAGTCATGATGTTGTATTAGCCGACTCCAAATGCAAGTGAGGGCACGATATGACGAGTGTCTTGGGGCAATTAATTTTTGCCTTGCACAAAGATTATCACCCTTTCGGGGATGAATCAGGAATTCTTTCAGTTGAATGTGTTGTAGATTATTGGGCAATCCGTTCAAAATTGTCCCCCATAGAATTGTGCAAGGCAAAATTGAGGTGTATAGCCCTATGAGTACCTTAATATATATAGTCTCGCAAGCAAGATTCAAGAGGCTCCGCTCTATATATACCCTGATATGTTCAAGGAATGATGTCAAAATTTTAAGAACAAAACTAGTTCCATCTTCTGAGGTTTTGGCCTACAAGGAAGCAACTATTTATAGTGAGTTGGAAGGGTTGGCGTAAGACTTTCCCTCACTTGGGTCATTCCCAGGAGATTTTTTCCTCAACTGGCAGGCCCTCTACTGTTAAAAAGATTGGTAACCAGGATTGGCGAGCTTAGGAGTTCTAGATTTCTGATTCTTCAAAAGAAGAAGAGCATACTCTCCTAGTCCATGCC
>MU223362.1:2142251-2161308 GCA_018584345.1 Thuja plicata | reverse complement strand
ATGTGTAGGAATCCTCTTAAGGAGGAATATCTAAATTTCCTTATTAAAGGAATTACAAATATAAGACATGACCTTGGTATATCTTTTAATTACATACATACCAAGGAAAGATTAATTCTAACAATATTGAATGTAATTTTAACTTTAATGGGGTTTTGTTTTTGTTTTTTTCATAATTTTAAATTTTTTATTTATAGTTATTATTGGTGTGCATAGTAAAATAATTCTTAATTTTCAAATCAATTTGATTAATAGTTTTAAAATGTTTTATTTGTAATTATTCTATTGTTTAGTACTTTTAATCTATATTTATAATTTATAATTAGGCAATTATAAATTATAATATTTATTTATTATTATTCAAAATTAATACTTGGTATTTTCAATGTAGAGTTTTTGGTAGACAGATATATTTATTTTTGTTTGCATGATGTCTTCGGTCATATTTTTTATGAGGATGGAAATAGACCAAAAAGTATGATCCCAAATATTACACAGAAAAATCATACAAAATTGTCCAATCAAAATTTATCTTATTTCATTCTTAGCATTTAAAGGTGATGAATATTTGATTCCTTTACCACTTGTTTCATATTACTCAGTTTTGCTAATACTTAAATACTATATGTGTTCAACTTGAACATATTTGTATCACTTGTGAAGTGTCTTTGTGATCTATGTTCATTATTCATAGGTTTGTGTTAGGATTAAGTAATACTGAGAGGGGGGTGAATAAGTATTATAACACTTTAAACATGAACTTAGTAAATTCCAACTTAACCAGATAATTGCTGAAATGAAAAGAACATAAACATAAAACACAGCTCATAAAACCATAAATTTTTTGTCGAGGAAACCTCGACCAAGGGAAAACCCTGTCAGGGATGGTACCCACAAATATGTACTAATAGTATATTGTCCCTGTTACGATACCTAGCCCTGTTAGTAGCTGATTATTACATTAGCAGATTTCATTGTTAGAGGAATATAAAACCCTGTTAAAGTTATACTGAGCTCATTGCTCATACAAACAAAAATATGATTGTGTTACAATGGTTTTTCAATAGTGAACAATACAGGCATCTACTATGCTTAGGTAGTTCATGTTGTAGTTTGCATCACCATATGTCTAATTCTGTCATCACAATGCAGTCATCTATTCACATCCATTTATTCCATCACATACATACTATCTCATCCATACTTCACTTCACAAAAATGATCTACCTATATATACATCATTACATGTCCAGTTGGATTCCAATTACATCACAAAATAGAATTAACACTTATACAAAAACTAAATACCAAGTCGGAAATCATATACTATCAAAACATAGGTAATTTAAAATCCCAATCCATCATAGCACATTTGGATTCCACGTTATACTCCCTCAATCATCGTAACTATTTATCTATCTTGTATTACTGTTACTTTGTCTTCACATGTCTTGATCATACTGTAACTTATTGTGATCAACTCCAAAACATAAGCGACCTTAACTGAAGGTCACACATATCCCAAAATAGCTTGACCTAAGCTTGCATGTCTTCATTCACCATATATTGTCTTCGCTTACCAAAACTATACTTTTGTACCCTGTAAGTCTGCTTCCTAAACTTTAGTCATTTTGTAAGATATAACTCGAAAAATGTGTTCCACACCAAGAGATCATCCATAATAGATGTGTTTCCATAAATGAAAACCTTAAAGATTTTATGAACACTCCTAAATAAACCACTTGCCAACATCTCTCCCTTTGGCATTGATGGAAACGCTTAGTAAAAAATGACTAAGTGTCAATACCAAAGAGAATATACAAAACACTCTTTATCTCATTTACATATATCTTCTCTACTCTATACATTTTTCATATCTTCTCTTCTCCCCCTTTGACATCAATGGAAAAGGTGTACAAAAATGTAGAATACATAACAAAATTGTGCCATTGCTTACCAAAATATTTAGACCATCTTCAGTTTATCTTGGAAAGATATTTCCAAGATCTTCACTTCCTCTAACCAATTCTTTACTAGTATCTGACTCACATGAATCAGTCCATTCAGTGAAAATGAAGATCTCTCTGTTGCCTTTAGCTCGGTAAGCATGAATCTAGTGAGGGTCTGCTCTATTTTCTCCATGTCTAAAATGTGGATCTCAAGAATTGATAACTTAGGAGTAATTAAACTCTTTAGCATACCAAATCTTACCACAACTCTCCCTTTCTCTATATCCAAAACACTCAATTTATCCAATATCCTAGACACTTCTCTTTCTAACTCTAATATAGAATGTGAAGAGGTCTCACAAATATCCATCATCTTGTCCAAAGTTTGTTTATCCTTTTCTATTATATCCTCAATGTTCTTAATGTGTTTGATAGGATTTATACAGTAAATGTATAACTTTCCACCATGCGACACACAACTCTTTGCTTTAGATATGGTTTTTCTTAGTATGAATAGGTCCCATGCAATAGAATTGCATACTTCTTCCAAATTTGTGAGAGGTACTTCTTCTCTGATTTCTCTTCAGTGATCCTCTCCAAGGACTCATAATGACTATCAAGCTCATCCAATACTTTGTTCAAGTTCTTTGGATTGTCCTTTGATTGAAAAGTAAAAGGTATAGGTAGGAGTTTGTTGAAAGTATCAACTACTATTTCCATTACCCTTGACTTCTTCTTACCTTTTTCTCAGATCTCTCCTTCACTTTTGCAAATGAGATGAATGATAGCTTCATCAACTCATCCTCATCCATACTCTCAAAATCATTGTTCAGAGTTCTATCTCCACTTGCCAACAATAAAGATGAAGAAACAAATGTATGAGTTTCTTGTTTCACTTCAACTTTATCTACTGCTTCCTCAGCTATTTCAGCTTTTATTACTTTCTTCTCTTCTTTCTATATCACTATTATATCAATGCTTCCTCCATCAATATCAGTATTCTTCTCAAAGAGATCACTAATATCCTGAAAAGTTTCCAAAGACACGGGCACACCAGAAACAAAGAAATTTGGTTGCTTTACAGTACTGACAAAATGGCTATTGTCTTCATCCTTTGATGTATCGAGGTTTACATCAGTTATTATTGATGACTCACCTTTTAGAATTTTAGGATTAGTAGCCTTGGGAGGTGAGGACTTCTCAGGTTCAGTTCCCATCAAAACCTTATCAACTACCTTTTGTGTTTCCTCAATAATTCTTCATACTTCCTTCCCATTATTTTCACTAATCTTGACTTAGTTGTCAGCAAAGGTTTTAAAGCATTTAATATCTTTTCTATTTCTTTAACAGGAACAACAGGTAACATGTCTTAACTACTTGTACTATGATTTCTTCATCTTCTATCTATGCTAACTGTTTCCTTATTTCTAATTTCTCATAAAGTTCTTCAGGTATACTACCTTCAACTTCTAACAAGTTCTTCTTAAAAGAAAGAAAATGATTTATTACCATGTCTTCAATAAAAAATTTATCAGATGTATCATACCTCTCATAGTATCTAATCAATGAGATAATATTTCCTTGGTCAAATATTCTCTTCTCCAGTATTTTCATGTCAGGCTTTCAGAGTTGTTTCACATCAGTGCTCTTCTCTTCAACTTTCTTCTCTTCTCCCTTCTTCTCTTCAAATTTCTTCTCTTCTCCCTTCTTCTTTTCAACTTTCTTATCTTCTCCCTTCTTCTCTTCAACTTTCTTCTCTTCTTCCTTCTTCTTTTAAACTTTCTTCTCTTCTCCCTTCTTTTCAACTTTTGTCCTCTGTCTCTTAGGCAGAGAGTCCTATTTGGTGGATCTTGTGTTCCTTCTAGGAAATTACATGAGTTTCACTTCCTATGATGTTCTCTTTGGTGGTTTAGGAGTAGTCTATGGTACATAAATCATAGTAGAGGGTGTACTAATAATATTATCAACTTCTGGAGGTGGAAGGGTTGCAGGAGCAGTGCTCGCCAACCCAGAAGCTCTTTCTATTATCTTATTTCTTACCTCTTTCATTTCTTCCTTTGTTATACCATCCTTGGTTGCTAGATCATCTACCATATTTTCTACTTTTCTCTTTCTTACAGCTCGATTCTTCTCTTCTCTTATCTTTGTAGACGTATCTTCATAGGTACCCCATCTTTTGTTGGATAGATAAATTCTTGAGGATAGTATGTGTTCAACTTGCATGGTCAAGACCTCATAACTGACTTCATAGCCCAGAGGATAACACCACTTTATCCTAGGTTGTACTACCTTAAACAAAACATAATCAGTTTCAACCATGAAACAAATTGTATCTTTATACTTCTCTATCAATGCTTTAGGAATCCTCATTCTTTCTCTCATCTTCCTCTGCAAGATTTTGATTATCCCAAATAGTTTACCATCTACCCATGTACTATTATGTCTTTTTTAGCTCTATGTGATCTGAATTCCAGTGGGTTCACTATCCTTCCAAGCTCTAGGATGCATACAAGGAAAACTATGCACAACATGAATATACATGTGTATCAATAGAGACCCAAACCTAAATGCCTTTGACTTATCCTTCTTAATTTGCTTCACATTCTCCAAAAACTATTGTGCAAGTACTTTGTAAAGGTTATACTTAACATTTTATTTTACCATTCTATATGCCATCATGATCACTCCTACTAATACCAAGTTAGGTTGGCTATTGTAATGTAGTTTATAACCTATAATTATTGAGATTAATCTAACATCTTGCTTAAATATATCATTAATTGTAATCGCTCTCATATCCCATCTCGAATGTGTTAGGGTTTCCACCTATTTATTTGTGTTCTTCTCTGCAACAAGAATGACTCCATAATTGTCCAAACCTATTATACCATGAATTAAGTCACTGGAAATAGTCACTGGCTGATCTCCAAGCTAAATGAGCTGGTCGTGAGCTCTGCTCAGAATGATCTTAATCCATTCCTCTTCATAAAATTCATAAATTTCTGTCATCCACATTATAATAAGGTTCTCAAGTTGTGTGAACTCAACTTTCATCTTTCCATCTGCTCTAATCATGTCTTCTATCTCTTTATAGATCTCAAAGTCTCTCAGAGACTCATACTTACAGTGAATGTAATCCTTAATGTCTTCGACATGTAGAACATCATAGGGTGTTTATGAAAAGGCACCTTCGGGATCATCCTCAGTTGATTTTAATGGGTTTTTCTTGAATTTATACCTAGGCCTTTCAGCAACATCAAAATCAATGGAGTATCCATAACCAAAGCTTTAAAAAAAATCTAAACACCTTTTATCTGCCAATTTTGTAAATTTACGCTTCGATCAGATGCACAAAAATATTTCTTCTCTCAGCTCAAATTCTTGTTCTCCTTAGGTTCTATTCTTTGAATGATGTTCAAAAAAGTTATTTCGATTGACCTTATACTTTGTTGTGTAAAGAAATGACATAGTTCCCAATAAACTCATCTCTGCAGATAATCTAGTTGATTAAAAATATGGCGATCACAACATATAGATTTTTAAAACCATGAAATCACAGATATATGTTCCATAATATCTCCACGTACTCTCTCTAATATTGCAAGAGCTTACTCGTCATAATCAGGGGCTGGATGGATTTTTGATGTTTCCTTCCAATTCTCCCCCTAAGGCCATGCTTGGCCATCTAGGTTGATGCATCAGGCGAAGACTCAGTAGCATCTAGTGACTCTCCCTAAACCATTTCCTCATTTGATTCCTTTAATATCCATAACTTACCATTGTTTACATCTTCTTCTTTTCAGAAATGACTGTTATCTACAATATTCTTAACATCATTAGTCCTCTTCTTTGTATCAATAAGTGGATGATAACTTCTTTTCTCAGGTCTATTGTATCTACAAAACTTTTCTGTGTCCTATATTATGACATTTTTAGCATGAAGGAGGTGGTCTGTTCTGATTAACCTACAACTTACAATACTTTGCAATGTGCCCAAAGTTATTGCACTTGTAACATGTGATATTAGTTGTTGTTCCTTCCCTATTGTAATCTTTCTTGACTCTTGATTGATTAGGTTTCATGCATTCTACATTCTTGTGTCCAAATCCATTACAATTAAAATAATATCCTAAAAAGGTTTTGTAAGGAGCTTTACCTCTGTAGTCTCTCTTCATGTGTCAATCTTGCTGCATCCAAAACATGTACCTCTAAAGGGTCTGATCTGATCTTGTTAGAAATATTAAGATAAAAAATAAAGATTAGGAAACGTGAAAGAATCCAAGAGAGAGTTGCAAGAAGAAGAATTTTACCATAACTAAGCGAAAGAAGGCGATTCAAGAACTTTCACCAAAAAACACCAAGAAGCTCAAGATCAACACCATGATAATGTTTTTGAAAGGTGAAAACTAAGAAAAACCCCTTGTGCATAAAATATGAGAGAGAGAGAGAGAGAGAGAGAGAGAGAGAGCTCATTACAATATTACAAGAATGAATATGAGAGAAGAGAGAAGAAATCCAACTTGTGAGAAACAACTTAGAACCGTGTGAGAACTCCTAAGAAGTGTGTGAGAACCATCTCATAAGTAGAGATGAGTGGAGGAGTTTTCTTGTAACTCTCATACTCTATGAGTACCACATTCACATTTGGTGTGTCCCATGTGTGAGAATCCTCATAAGGAGGAATATCTAATTTCATTATTAAAGGAATTACAAATATGAGACATGACCTTGGTATGTCTTTTAAATATAAAATACCAAGGAAAGATTAATTCTAACTTCCTCCTTTAATATTTACTTGGGGAGATGAGATCAATAGGTATCACACCCAAATGTTTACAATGATTTTGAGATGTTTATTTTGAAAGAGTCTTCAACAAATTGTTGACAACTTGATCATCATGCATTTCTTCAACTGCAACAACAGAGCTTGAATGGTATATAAGAATGTTTTCTAAGTGGATAGAACTTTGAAAATTGAAAGGTGTAGTTTCTTGCGGAGGGGGGGCCAAATCTTCAAGTGACCATTAAGATCCTTGAGATGCATTTATGCATTTTGTATATTCATTTGCAGTAGAAAATAGAGGTGGAGCATGATCAACACATGAGCCTGCAATAAGGTAAGAACCACTAGTAGAGCTCCCATCATTAGGATATCCTAGTTTTGAATGAGTAACAATTTGGAAAGTAAAATCATATTGTGAATCATCAGTCATAGAATCATAAATTCAATCTTCAGTTCCATAAAACAAATCTATAATGTATTCATCATAATATGAAGGATCAAGAGGAGTAGAGCTAGTATAAGCATCACTAGTATTATCATTATCCTCCACAACAATCATAGGATTAGTACTATCATCATGAATTTCATCTTGACTAGTAAACATATCTTCAAAAGAAGGCAAAGTAACATTAAGAAAGTTAGAAGTAATTTCCTCTTCTTCTTCTAAGATATCAAAATGAGAGCAAGAATCATCAAATTGCATTGCATCATGAGGAGAGAACATAGAATCACTTTGAATTAAAGTAGTTTGTGTAGGAAGATAGTAATCAAGAGGGTTATTCCAATAATATCCATCATCATATGGTTCATCCCAAATAGTATTATCATCGTAGTGAGAAGTAGACATCCCTTAATGAATAGTAAAAGCATGACGAGTGTTATTATTATGAGATTTTTTATTATTAGGATTAGATTATTTCTCATGTTTGAGTTTCTTAAAACAATTATTATTATAATTGCAATGGGGTCTATTATAATTATTATTATAACCATTATTATGATTATGATTATTTGATCTATTATTATGCGATCTAGACATGAAGGCATGTTCATTGGTTTTGATTTTGCCAAATTGAATTAACTTAGCATCTTCTTGACGTAAAAGTTGTTGAAAGATAGCATAAGTTAATTGAGATGCTAACAAAGGAAGAGCTAATTGAGAATGAATATTAGTCATAAATTGCTAAAATTGTCTAGGAAGGCATTTTTAAAAATGATATGAATTAACTGAATTTTAGATAAAGTAACTCCTAAACCAGTTAATTGACTTTGAAATGAATCAAAATTAAGTAAAAGTTCATCCATGGTTTTGAAATCCAAATACCTGAGATCCTCCAATTGATCTTTGAGTTGAATCTTTCGAGATTCATTTGCAATTATGAAAGTGTTTTTCAAAATCGTTCATGCTGCATGTGCTTCTATACAATGGGCAATTAATATATATAAATCAGGATGTAAAGAAATTCCTATAAGGCCTAAAGCCCCATCATTTTTTCATTCCATGCATCAATGTCTACCTTAGAAGCAGTAGTTGTGGGAACAGAAGTCTCACTAGTCGCAATTTTAAGTATATGATGAAAACAAAAAATAAACATAATATGAGTCTTCCAAGAATGGTAATTGGAAGTGTTTAATTTAACCTTGGGAATTAAAGATGACATATTGAGTTAAAATAAACTAAAATACAAGATGAATTATACAATAATGAATCTAAAAAAATAGTTTAACGCGAATAGTAAACGCGAGATAGAAAGAATTATTAAATATTAAAAAAATTTAAATTTTTTGTTGAAGTGAAGAAACAAATTTTAATTACAATGAAATAATGAATAAGCTAAATAATTACATTTATAATGATAAAATGAAAATGGGTTTAAAACAATTTTAGAAAAAATGAAGGGAGAGAAAATGTAAACTAGTTTAATTTTTGTGAAAAAAATTATAAGACTAAATTTTGGAATTAATTGGAAGTGTGTACTGAGAGGGGAGGGGTGAATCAGTACCTCTAAAATTTTTGTATCTTTTAACCTTTATCCTTTTAGTTATCAAATGTTTATCCAATCATCTATTCTATACTATCTTGATGCAAGATATATCAATTCATAAACTTAATCAAACATGTGAACATTCATAGAAACATTCATCAAAGTAATTGACACATAACACACAATATGATATCACACAAAACTCCTGTTAGGAAGTAAAAAACTGCGGTGGGGATGGCACCCACAAATTCTTCACTATCTATAGATTGGAAGGGGCAAGTTAAGGCTTACAATTTGATCACTTCTGATGATCTACCCAGTTAAGAGTATCTGTGGAGACCTGTTCGGTTAAGAGATTTAGCAACACTATTGAGTGTGCACTTGGTTAAGAGATTTATAGTTGGATTGTTAAATCCACCTTCCTTGAAAGGATTTTTACACTTTGCTTCACTTGTTATAATGATAGAAAATTACAATTTAACCCAGTGTATGCAATCTCCCATTGTTGATTACAGATCCATTTAAGTTTACATGAATAAGTATATCACCTAATGTGATTGAATAATACCTCTGATGCTCGGTAGTCTCTATTCTTGGTTCTTGCTAACCAAATTCACCTTTTGCTGTTCTGGTTCATGAAACTTTCAATCTAATCCATAGGTGTGCTTGTATGCTTCATTCATCCTCTTATATCCTTTCTCATCCCTCTCTCATGCATAATAATGAATAATTACATAGTCTATTAAGACAGATTTACCTAATCAAGTTTCACGTAAAACAATGTTAACTCTAATATCACAGGTTTACAACTTTACCTTGATCTCCTAGTCTATGTGTTTTAAAACATTTAGACTAATTGAAGCACTTACATTCATGTTTCTTGTCCCTAAATAAATGGTTTTAAAAAAAAATCAAGACTCTATAAATAGAACATGTCTATTTTATTTGACGTGGAAGTCAGATCCACTTTTTGCAGACTGCAACTGCCTTTCAGTTTCTGATGGTCAGTTATGCTATGAAATCAGTTGACTATCTTTCAGGTTCCTTTCTTGAACTGTTCTATCAGTTTTCTCTTTGTCTGTTCTCTCAGTTTGCACTATGACCTGCTTGTCAGGCACCACTTTTGGGTTCCTCCTTATCTTTTCCATTTTGCATTTTTGGTGTACACACAAAATTGTGTCGTCAGTTTTCTTCGTACTTAGTAGTTTTCAGTGATCTCTAATATCTGCATTTTTGGTTTTCTCTTTGTCTTGTCTTTCGGTGTATGCTCACCGAAAGTGTTCTTTGCATACTAATGGAAAATTAATGTCATCAATCTCCCCCTTTGACATTAGTATCAAAAAATGATATGTGCAAAATACTAACAAAATGTTAAGTATATACAACATATATAATCCTTATTCATTTCATGAATCCCCCTATGTATAGGTCAGTATATCATTATTTCCCCCTTTTTCTATATACTATATAGTTTTCTATCTGTACATATTATTATTTTACCCCTTTTTTGATGTTAAGGGAAAAGGTGTATACCTTATATTTTATCAAAAATGTGAGAGTGTGAAGAATTCATGTCTTCGATCATCTTCTCCCATTGTTCCTTTAGGTTCTCTAGAGCCATGTGCTCAAGTGTAATCCTTGAATGCATATCATAGATGCTCTCTGCTATAGACATCTCATGAATTTCTATCAGTTGCCTTGCATAACTAATATGTTGTTGAAGCAGTGTCAGATTTGGTAGAAGTTGAGCCTAGAGCTCGGTGACCTCTTCCCTGAATTGATTTTATGCTTCCCATAGTTCTTTCCTTAACCTTTTTACTTCAATTATCTTTTCACAATTCAATTTAATTGCATTGTCTCCGTCGGTTAAGCTTTTAACACTATTAGCTAGATCAAAATCTAAATTTGTTATGTTTTCACTATTTTCCTTTGTGAATTTCTATAGTGTGCTTAGTTGTTGAATCAAGGAAATAGATTCAGCAATAATAGGATCTAATTCACTTATGAATTCTAAAAGATTTACCTTGTTCACTGCCACTTCTTGGCTGAATTTCTCAACAAGTTTCTGCTGGTACTTCTGCTTTGCTCTCTCTTCAATTGCCTTTTTTGCATCAATGTTCTATGTTGTAATGGCTTCTGTGAGAGTGGCTAGTTGATCAAGTATTGGTTTATTCTTATCAACATCAATTTCAGGTACAATCTAGTGCACAATTTCCCTTTTTGTTTCTAGTACCATGGATTCTTAGTGCTGCTTCCTCAACTTCTCCTATAATTTGCTCCTCTGGAATATTTCATTGTATTCCTTTAGTGCTTCATACTCAAGTGTGGTTGGGTCACATTTGGGGATCTCAATGATTTCATCTAATGTGACTTCCAACTTACTCTTTTTAGATTTCTTTTTCTTCTTCAGAGTTTCACTTGAGTGCAAAACCATAGCCATCTTCTTGGCTTTGTCTATGGTGCTAGATGAAGTTACTTGTGGTGTTGCCTCTTTTTGCTACTTTGTTTTGGTGTTAGCTTGTCGGTTTTCTATAGACATCTCCACATCAATGTTTACATTATTGGTAGCAAATTTTTTAGTTTCCTCAAGAGTGCCATCTTTGGGTTTTCCTCCTTCATCAGTGTTTGTATGCACTTCATCTATCTTTTTTTGTGCATCCTTTTTGGTTGTCTCCATCTGTTTGCTTTGATTATCCTTCTATAACCTTGTTAGTTTTGGTCACAATGTGAGTGTCTCTGATGTCCTTCTGATCATTGGTGTTGTCTTTCTTTCCTTCATCCCCTACATCCTCAGGAATGCTAGAATCTTTAGCAGGTGAATTGTCTGTTTCTTGCAGTATATTGATGGCTTTCATCAATATTGGCATGTTTCTTGGTATGTTCACCTGTGAAGTATCAATTGTGGTGTCTTGTTCATCAGTTGTGTCCTTGGTAACATTGACATCTTCATATTTATGCACTTCTTTTGCTGGATCATTGGTTATGTCAATGATTGTGTTATCCACAATTTTGTCCTTAGTAGTGTCCAACCATGTTTCATCTGCAACTTCCACATTCTTATTTCCAATTGTGCTCATTTCTTCTTTATCTAACTCAACTGATGTGTCATCTTTTGCATCTTTTATTATGATGTGTTCTTGAGTTGCCTTACTATCATCTTGTTGTTGTAGGTCTTTCTCGAGGCTAGCTTCCTCAATAGCTCTATTGAGTATTTTACTCCATTTCTTGTGACTTTCTTGTTCAACCTCTATAAGCCTCCCTTCAAGAAATTTGTAGGCTCTCAACTTCGGTGAAAATTACTTTTTATGGTTCTCCATCATCTCATCAATTTATTCCCTCTTGGATTTAGGAGGCATAAGAGAAACAAGTACTCTTTCTCTTATCTCCTCCTCATTCTTTAAAGAAAATGTCCATCTGGCATATAATCTATCCAAGAGTTCCCTTGGTACATTATTACCTTCAAATTGAATTGGTACATACTTGAATTTGTACATCTTTGCAATAATGACATCTTCAACTTTGTTGTGGTCTTCTGGATCAAGTTTTAACCATCTTCTGATATTAGAATCTGTTATAGATCCTAGACTTGCAATAGATTTACATACCTCATCAATGATTTCTAGAACCTTAATCTTTTCTGCTTCTACACCTTCATCTTGTTCGGTGTCTTCATTATCTTCCCTTGTTTGAATGAACTTTATTCTCTTTGATGACCCTCTTTTTCTGTGTGGCCGGTTTCCTCTTGTAGGTTATAACTTTTCCTTTCTTCAAGGGTGAAGGAGTTGAATCCTTTGTTTTTTGGCTTCTTTTTCTAGAAGAAGATGTGGTTCTTGGCTTCTTTGTCGATGGAGGAGGTGGTGAATCTGACTCTGTGGCCTCAGATTCATTATTTTTTGTAGCTTCACCGATGGGTGACTCACCTTTGGTCTCTTCCTCCTTGTCAGCTTCTTCTTCCTGTTCAGTTTCTTATTCTGTTGCCGATAGTATTTTCTTTAGGTTCTTGACCATTTTGTCCTTTTTCCTAACTATTTTCTTTACAACCAGGCCATATTTGATTCTTGATTTGGCCTCCTCATAAGTTTCAAACTTTGGTTGTTTCTTATCTAATGGTTCATTTATCAATGCATTGATTTCCTTGGATGCTTGATCAATATTTACCTCATACTCCATAGGTTGTAACCATGTTGTCCTCAGTACAACAGGTTTGATGTATGTGTGGTCGGTGTCAACCATAAAACATATATAATCTTTGAACTTCTCAATAATCTGTTGAGGGATCCTTACCCTTTTCTGCATTTGGTCCTTGAATACAGTGAAGTACTCATCCATGATTGTTTCAAATTTTTCCCCCAGTGATGTTCTGTATTCACTAATTTTCATGGTGACCGGTTTAGTTGTATCCCATTTTACATCTCCTACTGATGGAAATATTTCTTGAAAGTAGAAGAAAATGCACATGATAAGTGATCCAAACTTACATGTATTAGACTTAGTATTTCTTATAGTCCTCAAGTTTTCTTCTAGCTGGCTCAGTAGAAGTGCCGACAGATCCAACTAAGTTCCTTTCTTCACAATCTTGTATGCTGTATCAACTAAACCGGGTGCTATGTTGTTCATCTTTCTTTCTTGGAAGAATTTATAACGTAGAACATGTGTTTCGAATTTAAGTTCATCATCGGTTATGGTAGATACCTTCAGTCCTCTGCCATCACAATTTTCTCCAGTGTTTTTCTCAATCTCATCCTTGGGTGGGTGTTTCAATTCTTTTATCTTCTTGATTACAGGGTAACCGGTGACTGCATGGATAACATCTCGGGTTATCATCTTAGGCTCATCTAGCCATAGTTTTTGATTGTGCATTCATCTTAGTACTAACTAAAGCCACTTGGTTTTGAATGCCTTCAGGAACGATAGGGAATTAGTGAGCCCTTTCACCTCTATGTGTTTATGTTAATCTTTTAAGGATCCATCTTCATTACATAGCTTCTTGTAACCTTGTTCCACCTCTAAATCACCAATTTCTGCAATCTTGCAGTAGATGTAAGCTCGCACATCTTTGACAAGAAAAACCCTAGCTGGTATTCACGAGAACACTCTAGCATTGTAGGTTTGTGAAGCAACCTCAAGTTAAATCTTGTAATGCGGTTCTTCACACACAGAATTCTTGATGATTTTAACCTCATCCTTCTTGATGTTCTTCTATTTGGTGGTTCTTGAGGTAGTGGCCATTGTTTCAGAGAAATTTAGGGCTTTCTAAAAAATGTGTAAACAAAGTTCTCTGTTGACGTAGTAACTTACTATTTACACCTGAAATGATCACTGATATGTTGGAGTGCTCTGGTAGAGTTGAAGTCTCTTTGTGATGATTTTTCTATTTGCTCAATTTTCACTCTCGTCACTCTGCTCTGGTTGTGGTGAAGAATGAAACCCTTTTGTCACCCTTTTATAGGCATTTTCCCTAAAAAGTGAGTCATTAATGGTCAACTAATGCACGGTGTTTGAAGACAGATTTCGTCAGTTTGAACATTAACTTCTCTTCAGTGACAACATGACATTTCAGGATGGTCATTTAACTCTTTTCTTTTACCGAAGGGTTTCGGTACTATGCGCAAACAACTCATTCACTTTGCTTGATTACCGACGAGTCTCAGTTTACACTAGCTACTTTGCTTTAACATGTTAACCCACGATTCTTGGTAAGTGTAGGTAGTTTTAGCTTTGAGTTTATACCGACGAATTTCAGTATGTATTACCCGATAGCATAGCTATCGCAAATTTTAACAAGGTACTATTATGATGCATCTTTACTTATGCTAATTTGGCATTTTATCAACATTTTATGGAATTGATGTAAAATAATACATAGTGTAATGCAGTTCCATACTTACTTGCTCTACTTAGGTGGGGGTGGTGATGTCACCAGATCTATTGGATGGAGTGTCACCATTTGCATTTCTTGGTCTAGCTTCATCATTGTTTGAAGATCTTCTCCACATTTTTTCTCTCATTCTCTGAATGTCTTCAATGGTGTTTCCATTGGGATATGTGCTGGTCTCTGCAGTCTTTCTTGAGATGACCAACTTTATGACAGTGTAAGCATGCCATTCCAGGGTTAGTCCAGCCTCTATAATTTCTAGTCCACTGTCTCATACATTTTCAGCAATGTGACCAAATCTTCCACATGCTATACAATTTGTCCAAGTGTTGTAATCCCATACATACTGGGTACCGACTCTTTTTGGTTGATAGGGAGTTTCTTGACCTTTAGACTTTCATGCTTGCTTTTTCTTTTTCCAGCATTCAAGAGTTGTGTGCCCATTCATTTTTCAAGTAGGACAATATTTGTCCATGTAGGTTTCCTTCTTAGGTTCTTTCATCTCAAACTTACATTCATATTCTTTATGTCCTTTCTTATCACATTTATAACAAAATCCTATGAATGAAGATGTGGATTTAGGAATACCTTTCATTTTTCCTCTGCATACATTTGATGTGTGGCCTTGCTTTCCATGATGATTGCATGTTAGCTTTCTTGGTCTTAGATTTTTATAGACATTCTTTGGATCAGCTTGATTGGGTGATTTTCCATTCTCAGTAAAGCCTAGACTGGTGTTGTTGAATCTTCATTGTCCTTCAAGAAAATCATCCATTCTTTTATTTCTTTCTTCAGCTTTCTTTATAATTTCATTATGCTACTACTGAATTCTTATTTCATGTGTCAACTTTTCATTCTCATCCTTTAGCTCACTGATAGCTTCTATTCTTTCAACGAGTTCATTATTCATTCTATTTGCCTCTTGACTCATTAGAATAATCTGATTTGTGATCTCATGTTGATGCTCTGTAAGTCTTTGTATTTTAGACTCTTTCTCTTGTAGCTTTTGTGTAATCTTCCTTCTATCATCAATAGCTAGTGTTCTTTCTTTCTCAGCTTGTCTAGCACTATTTATGACATCAATCAATCTTACCATCTGTGTCTCTTGAATGATTTGCAGACATTTTACTTCTCCAGCCATATGTTGATTGATTTCATTTAGGCTTGTGATGCTTTCTTCTGATGTGTCTGATGCTTTGCTTGTAGTTGATCCTGAAGATTCAAAGAAATCTGGTATCTCTTCCTCAGGATAATTTTTTTCATTATAGTGAGTTTCCATAATTTTTCTTTCATCTAACAGTTGTCTCATATTAATTCTAGCTTCTTTATACCACTCATAGAAGATCTGAATATCTAGCTTCTTATTCTCAATACTTTTATCAAGTCTATACTTCTCCATTGTATGATATTTTCTCTTAAGCCTTTAATATTTTCCAAAGAAGAGACTTAGCTCTGGTACCAATTGTTGGAATTAATGGGAAGTGTGTACTGTGAGGGGAGGGGTGAATTAGTACCTCTAAAACTTTTGTGTTTTTCTAACCTTTATCCTTTTAGTTATCAAATGTTTATCCAATCATCTATTCTATACTATCTTGATGCAAGATATATCAATTCATAAACTTAATCAAACATGTGAACATTCATAGAAAAATTCATGAAATTAATTGACACATAACACAAGATATGATATCACAGAAAACTCCTGTTAGGAAGTAAAAAATTGCAGTGGGGATGGCACCCACAAATTCTTCACTATCTGTAGATTGGAAGGGGCCAGTTTAGGCTTACAATTTGATCACTTCTGATGATCTACCTGGTTAAGAGTATCTATGGAGACCTGTTAAAGTCTACTCAATTAAGAGATTTAGCAACACTATTGAGTGTGCACTCAGCTAAGAGATTTATAGTTTGACTGTTAAATCCACCTTCCTTGAAAGGATTTTTACACTTTGCTTCACTTGTTAGAATGATAGAAAATTACTATTTTCCCTGGTGTATGCAATCTCCTATTTATGATTACAGATCCATATAAGTTTACATGAATAACTATATCACCTAATGTGATTGAATAATACCTCTGATGCTCGGTAGTCTCTGTTCTTGGTTCTTGCTAACCAAATTCACCTTTTGTTGTTCTGGTTCATGAAACTTTCAATCTGTTCCATAGGTGTGCTCGTATGCTTCATTCATCCTCTTATATCCTTTCTCATCCCTCTCTCATGCATAATAATGAATGATTACATAGTCTATTTATAATATAGATTGACCTAATCAAGTTTCACGTAAAACAATATTAACTCTAAGATCACATGTTTACAACTTTACCTTGATCTCCTAGTCTATGTGTTTTAAAATAGTTAGACTGGTTAAAGAACTTACATACATGTTTTTTGTCCCTAAAGAAATGGTTTAAAAAAAAAATCAAGACTCTATAAATAGAACATGACTGTTTTATCTGACGTGGAAGTCAGATCCACTTTTTGCGGGCTACAACTGACTTTTGGTTTCTGACAGTCGGTTATGCTCTAAAATTAGTTGACTGTCTTTCGGGTTCCTTGCTTGAACTATTCTCTCATTTTTCTCTTTGACTATTCTCTCAGTTTGCACTATGACCTTCTTTTCAGGTTCCTCTTTATCTTTTCCATTTTTCATTTTCGGTGTACACACAAAATTGTGTTGTCAGTTTTCTTTGTACTTAGCAATTTTCGGTGATCTCTGATATCTGTATTTTTATTTTGCTCTTTGTCTTGTCTTTCGGTGTATGCTTACCGAAAGTGTTCTTTGCATACTAATGGAAAATTAATGTCATCAGTGAAGAAATTTTTTTTATTTACAATGAAATAATGAATAAGCCGAAGAATTAAGTTTATAATGATAAAATGAAAATGGGTTTAAAAATGATTTTAGAAAAAATGAAGGGAGAGAAAATGTAAACCAGTTTAATTTTTGTGAAAAAAAAATTCAGATTAAATTTAATGATTTAAGTTAAACTGATAAATAAACTTAGATAATTAAAATATTAGACAAATATGATAGATATAAGCAAGGAGTCTACTAATTAAATCTGCCACAACCCTGCATAAGAAGAAGATGCCTGCAAAGATATGATTAAAAACCATTATAATGCAAGAAATATGATGATAATCCTACAAGAAAAAGGAATAACCTACAATGAAAAATGAAAATATTAGCAGGAAAAGAGGAAGAGAGGTAGAGGTGCACGTAGAGCCAGAAGAGTGAGTTAAAATCTGCACATGAAGTGATGCGCAGGGGCAGAAGAAATGTCTGCCTCCTAAAAAACTAAATAGACTGTTGGCAGTGCCAAGGAGGAGACAACCTAGGTTGCATGACATGCAGAGGAGTGTGGTGAAGAGGGGAGGAGAAGTGTGAGATACATGGGAGAAGGTTGTGCACAAGTGGGAAATGTTGTGTAGGCAGCAAGGGAAATGCTATGTATGTAGCTAGCTTGTTGTGCAAGAAGGGGTGGGAAAAGGGAGGAAGGGAGGGAGGGGTGAGCGAGGGTAAGGGAGAGGGAAGAAGGAAGAGGGTGTTGTGTAATGGTGAGGAGAGTGGCCTCAGAAATCACAAAAATAATTCCAAACAAAGAAATGAAAAACTAGAATAAATGAAGATTACATATGAACAAAGATATACTGTAAGATATAGTTAATAAAAGAGGAGAAATAAACATGTGAGCATTCATATAAAAATAGAAACAAATATGACCTGCATCTAAACTATGAAATACATATGATTAGTAATTGCAAGGGGCTGCGAGAGCAGCAAGGTAGTAAACCAGATGAAAAAAGAGATAGTATAAAGCCTGCAACATACGTTAGAGATAGATAAAAAAAACTAGAGATGTATGGAAATAATATAGATGAGCCTGCACAAATATGAGAATAAAATCTTTAAACAAGAGATAAACTGAGATTTATATTTAAATCATGCATCAAAAGTTAGAGAACATAGAATATGATAAAATACAGAACATGCAAATATGAGATCTTCCCTTGTGGTTTCCTGACAGCGAGAAAAACCAGAAGAAAGAAAGTGGGTTTGGCAGTAAACCATCCAAAGCCAAAAAAAAATCAAAAAGAAAACCTGCAACAAAAGTTAGATCATGAAAACCTGCAAACACTCAAACAAAGATTAGTAGTGGCTCTGATACCATGTTAATTAGAAATATTAAGATAACAAATAGAGATTAGGAAATAGGAAAGAATCCAAGAGAGATTTGCAAGAAGAAGAATATTACCATAACCAAGTGAAAGAAGGAGATTCAATAACTTTCACCAAAAAACATCAAGAAGCTCAAGATCAACACCATGATAATATTTTTGAAAGGGGAAAACTAAGAAAAACCCCTTGTGCATAAAATATGAATGAGGCGAGAGAGAGAGAGAGAGAGAGAGAGAGAGAGAGAGAGAGAGAGAGAGAGAGAGAGAGAGAGAGAGAGAGCGCA
>MU223362.1:2093205-2142101 GCA_018584345.1 Thuja plicata | reverse complement strand
GTGAATAAGTGGCCTCAAAAATTAATCCAATAATTCAACCAAAACTTATATCACAAATATCATATCCTCTATTTATCTTTTAGTCCTTCAAGATGTATGCCTTATGTAATTTTAACCAATATATACTGCTCGGTGAATATATTGTTTATCTTTTTCTAAGCTTTACCAAATAGAAACAATTAAACTTAGTGTTTACCGACCAATCTAGTTGTAGTAATGTGTAAATAAAAAAATCAAAGCAATGAGCCATATACACATTTGACACTTAGATTTTAACATGGAAAACCTGTTAAGGGAAACACCACTTGGGACCGGTAACCCAAAATTTTCACTCTTCTGAAGCGAGCTCGGTGAAGAACCAACCCTATTAAAGGTTATAAACACATTGTTAAGTGCGACCTTGTTAGAGGATTCAAAACTAACAGTTAATCATTTGACCTAGCATTCACTATGATGTCAATATGAAAACCTTTTGATACTCTTGAGTATCTCAATACAATAAGGATGGTTAAATCCCACTCGGTTAAGAGATTTTATGAATCAATGGTTAAACTGAAACAGTAAATGATCTGCTCAAAAATATAACTTTAACTTGTAGATTTTTAGATCTATTGTTAGTCCATAAAATACCTCTCTGATTTATGTTCTCTTCAATTCCTTTGCTCCCCTCTTTGTTCTTTCTGCTCGGTGAATGCTCTTGCTTCTGTTGCTCGGTGTGTGCAGAATTCTTGGCTCTGTTCTTCAGCCTGTATGATCATATCTGTATGAAGATTTCTATCTTCACCAGAATTATACTCAACATTCCTCTTTTCATAATGAATTACTTGTCTCTTTATATAGATATGATTTAACCATTCAATCTCCTTGTCTTTCTTGTTCTTGACGTAGATTTCTTCTTGATCCGCAAATCTTGTCATGCATTACTTTAATCTTTAAATATTTGATTTAGTTTTATTCCATATATTTATCCTTGACAAATTTGAATAAAACTCAGTTTAAATATCCTTCTTATCCTTAGTTCAACTAGTCGATGAAAATAAACCAATCAATTAGTTAACTCTAAATATAGCTCCTGCCAGCTAAGTGTTTTTTTGTTTTCTAAATCCAGTTGATATTGGTCATCAACTCTTAGTTTGCTCGGTCATTGACTCCAGTTGTCCTCAGGCATCAACTTTAGTTACACTCGGTGACCACTTTAGTTATGCTTGGTGTTACGATGCTCGGTGTAGACTATGACTGCTCGAGGTTGTCTGTTCATTGGTGTGCACTGTTTGTCAGTGTTTACTGTCACTCAGTGTACACTAGCTTTTTATGTTTTGCCGATAACATAAAATTTATCTCTTTTGTTTCTTGAAGTCTATGACAATATGTATATGAGAAATCATAACATATTAATTTGACATTAATGACAATACAATATATTAACTAATTTAATGTCTTACATTTACTTTTTGTAGCTCGGTGATCATCAACTTGTCATCTTCTAACATTCAATCAGTTATAGTTCATCAATCTCTCCCTTTGGCATTGATGGAAACATACAATAAACATAATATGAAATATACCATATCATAGAAAACTTATTTTTTCTATAACCAATACAAATATCTGACTCTTGGTAAGCTCTTCTAGCTTAGATTTGGTTCTTGCAGAGTGCTTTCCCTTTCTTCATTCCCTTTACTCGATAGGTTTATAAATTTTGTCTTCTACTTATGTCTCACCCTTTTTTGTATAATCTCTTCTCCCTTTTCTTGATAAATATGCAGTGTTAACTTTCTCCAACTCTCTCCCTTAGATAGATGTTTCTTTGAATCATCATCATTGGATCTTTCTCTCCCTTTGTAGAAACTTCTTTCTCTGATCTTTTCTCTCCCTTTGACTGATGTTCTTCTCTTTGATAGATATATCATATGGATATATTCCTCTCCCTTTGATAGCAATTCCAAACATAAATATATCATTGAATCTTCTTTCCATCAACAATACAGCTTTGTAGTAGCCAACATTATCTTTGGTGTTCGGTTCTAATAAGTACCTTCTTGTACTGATATGTCATTTCAATCCATATCTTTGTTTACATCAAATTGATTGATCTTTTGATAATGTGTAGGCTGATGCAACCTCCTAGTCATCTTAGTGACCAGTAGACAAGGATCAAACCCCTAGTCTATTACTGAGGTAATCAGAAGTATCTTTTGGCAATGGCTTTGTGAATATGTCTGCTAATTGTTCTTTGGATTTCACATATTCTAGTATCACCTATTTCTCTTGTACTTTTTCCCTCAAGTAATGATAATTAATAGATATGTGCTTTGTCTTAGAATGCATCACATGGTTCTTTGAAATGTTGATAGCACTTGTGTTATCACAATAGATAATCACTGGGTCAAGAATTTCCATAATCATACCTTTCAGCGATTGCTTGATCCTTGCAATGTTATATCAATTTGCAGAAACAACCACATATTCTTCTTCTGCAGTTGATTGTGATATGCATCCTTTCTATTTACTCATCCATGTGACAAGTCTATCACCCATAAAGAATGCTCCTCCTATTGTGATCTTTCTATCATCTATCTTTCCAGCCCCATCAGCATCAATATATACTTGTATCTCAAATTTTCCTTCTTTATTATACCACAAACCATAGTCTTCGGTATTCTTCAGATATCTCAAATTTATTTTTACAGTAGTCATGTTTGATTCCTTGGGATTAGTAGATAATCTTGCAGCTATACCAACTACATGTGCTATATCAGGTCTAGTATGTAAAACATACATTAGTTTTCCAATCATAGGTCTGTATAAGGTCCGATTTACCTCGGTTGTCTTTTCTTCCTTTGTCAATTTGCATCCAGTTGCCATAAGTGTTCCAACTAGTTTGGAGTCATCCATTTTGAATATCTTCAGAACTTCTTTGATGTATTTGGATTGTGTGATGTAGATGCCCGCATCCTGTTGTAGAATCTGTAAATTAAGAAAATTTTTGATCTCTCCAAACATTGACATCTCAAATTCTTTTCTCATTTCATCAGAAAATGACTTGCATAGCATATCATTACCTCCAAATATGATATCATCAACAAATATCTCAGAAATCAGAATCTTATCATCAGTATCTCTTTTCAAATATAGATTATTGTTATCACTTGTTCTAACAAATCCAATACTAATGAGGTAATAGTCAAGTCTTTCATACCATGCTCTTGGTGCTTGTTTCAATCCATACAAGGCTTTGTGTAGTCTACAAACCATTTTCCTCTTGTTAGGTTCAAAAAACCCTTTAGGTTGTTCAATGTATACCTCCTCTTCTAGTATTCCATTCATAAATGCAGATTTTATATCCATTTGGTATACTTTGAATCCTTTGAAAGCAACATAAGCAAGTAGAATTCTTACTCCTTCTATTCTGGCAATGGGTGAAAAGTTTTCTCCATATTCAATACCTTGTTCTTGTGCATACCCTTTGCATACCAGTCTTGCTTTGTTCCTTGTGACTTCCCCATTCTCATTCAGTTTGAATCTGAATATCCATTTGGTGCCAATGAAATTTTGTCACTCGGTCTAGGTACTAATGTCCATGTTTTTTTCTTCTTAGTCTGTTCAATTTCTTCATTCATTGCACTAACCCATTCTTGATTCTCAAGTGCAGTATTAACATATTTAGGCTCAAAATTACAAATCAAACATCTAGTGTTAAGTGACTTACTTCTTGTTCTCATTCCAGCTATTTTGTCTCCAATGATTTGGTCATGTGGATGGTGTCTTCTGACATACTTAGAAAGTATAGGTTCAGATCTCTATTCATCATTCTGATCATCATCTTGACCTTCATTTTGATCTTCATCATCACTTGGTTCACCATTGTGAGCATTTTCCTGATTCTTGGTGTGTGCAGCCTATTACTCAGTTGCATTATTCTGACACTCAGTAGCATTGCACTATTTCTCAGGCAAGGTGTTAGGTTCTTCACTATAGCCAAATATGTTGTAATCCTCTGGTTTTTTTATACTTTCATCATCATTTTTCTCAGAAAATTCATCCACTTTAACATTTGCACTTTCAATGATTTTGTTAGAGGATTTGGTAAGATATTTATAAGCTTTTCTTTTGGTATAATTTCCTAGAAATATTCATTCATCACTTTTAGAGTCAAGTTTCCCATTTCTATCATCTTTCAATATATAACATTGAATTCCAAAAATTATAAAGTAACTCACATTTGGTGTGTATCCATACCATATCTCATAAGGTGTCTTTCTTCAATTGAACTCGGTTCAGTGTATAGAAAAAAGTACTTACAACTTCTCTCTAAAATGTTTGTGTGATGCCTTTTTCAATCATCAGTATTCTAGCACAATCAACAATTGATCTATTCCTTCTTTCAACAATCCCATTTTGTTATGGTGTTCTCGATTCAGAAACTTGTCTTGTAATTCCATGATCATTACAAAAGTTAGTGAATTCATCAGAAATGAATTCTCCTCCTCTATCTAATCTTAAAAATTTTAGTTCTTTTCCACTTTACTTTTCAACTATAGATTTATACCATTTAAAAATCTTAAATGGTTTTGTTTTCTATTTTAAGAACATGATAGTCATCATCCTAGAATAGTCATCAACAAATAGAATGAAGTATCTATCACCATAATAGCTCTTTGTTCACATTATTCCACATAAGTCTGCATGGACTAACTCTAGAATAGCATTATATGCATAGGTTTTTCTCTTGAAACTAGACTTTGTCATTTTTCCTTTTTGACATGCTCGGTAAGCCTCTTACTTTCCTTTTCTTTCTTATCCTAACCATGTTGTCAAAGTTCACATGACATAACCTTCTATGCCATAACCAAATGTATTCATTTCTAGCCAATAAACAAGTGGTCTCAATATTATCAAGATAGAATAGGTTACCTTTTGTTTGTTCACCAGTACTGATCAACCTTCTTGTTCCATTATAGATCTTTTCCTTTTTGTTCTCAAATGCAACTCGGTGACATGTATTATTCAGCTGTGAAACACTCAATAGATTATAGTTAAGTCCTTCCACCCAATACGCATTTTCACATCTGATCAGATTATTCAACATGATGGTTCCTTTTCCTTCATCTAGAAAAGGTGAGTCATTACCCATCCTAAGTGATCCACCATTACAATATTCAAAAGTTTCAAAATTTTCCTTATCTCCAGTCATGTGGTGAGTACAGCCACTATCAATAATCTAGACATCATTTTATCTAACTTTAGATATGAGTGCAGTTTCAACATACCTTTCTTCTTCGTCTGAATCATCCTTCATAGAAACAAATACTAACTAAACATCTTCATCAAAATCGGTGTTAGTATTTTTCAGCTTTGTTCTCAACCAAGTAACAAGCCTTCTTTCCTTTTTCCTTTTATTTTTGGTTATCTCTTCTGTCAGAGTGTCGGTTGTTTCTGTAGTCTCGGTCATCACTTCTTTCAAACTTATTTTCATAAGATCTGTCATTGTTTCTTTCATCCTTTCTCTTGTTAGGACATATAGAAGGAAAGTATGCAATTTATTTGCAATTAAAACTGACCAATGGTAGTTTACCTTTGTATCTACCTTTTCCTCTTTGCAATCTTCTATCCATTAGTGCTTCAATTTCATCAAGTTCTTGTTCAAAGAAGATTTGAACACATATTCAATAGTTGGTAAGACACTATTTTCATACTTATTCATCTCAAATGAAATAAGTCTACCAATCAAACGATCAAGAGTAACATTGTTATTTTCTACTGCTCTCATTTCTTGAATTGCAGATACTCTAATAGCATAAACATGTAGTAAGGTTTTCATAATTTTACTTACCACTGTTTCTTCCTCAAGTACTCCTCCTACTCCTCGGATAGCATTAACAAGTTCCTTGATTCTTCTAGTGTACTGAGTGATGTTCTCTCCTTCTTTCATTCTTAGGTCATCAGACTTTCCTCTTAGGCTTTCAACTTTAACTCTCAGCACATTGGTGTCTCCTCCATGTACTAGCTTGAGTTTGTCCCACATTTTCTTTGTAGTTGTGCATGATTTGACATCTTCAAATTCGACATTGGATAGTGAAGAAGCAAGTTATATCATCATAGATTTGTGTTCATTTTTATCTCTCAATTGATCAACAATCAGAGGTCTTGTCGATGCAACATATTCAGCATCAAAGTATTGTATGACATAATTTCCAATACCTGATAGATGGAGTCTTATCCTGCTTTTCCATGATGCAAAGTTGTCCTTGTTCAACTTAGGCACATCCCTTTTACTCATGTTGTGATCTTTATCTTAAGTCTTTAAACTCTCTTCCAAGCACCAAAGCTCTGATACCAATTGTTAGAATAATTGAGGGGGGGGGGGGGGGNGGGGTTGAATCAGTGCCCTCAAAAATTAATCCAATAATTCAACCAAAACTTGTATCATAAATATAATATCCTCCAATTATATTTAATTCCTTAAAGATGTATGCCTTATGTAATTTTTACCAATATATACTGCTCGATGAATATATTGTTTATCTTTTTCTAAGCTTTACCAAATGGCAGTAATTAAACTTAGTTTTTAACGACCAATCCATTTTTAGTAATGTGTAAAAAAAAACATCAAAGAAATGAACCATATACACATTTGACACTTAGATTTTAACATGGAAACCATGTTAAGGGAAAAACCACTTGGGACCGGTAACCCAAAATTTTCAGTCTTCTGAAGTGAGCTCGGTGAAGAGCCAACCCTGTTAAAGGTTACAAACACACTGTTAAGTGTGACCTTGTTAGAGGATTCAAAACTAAAAGTTTATCATTTGACGTAGCATTCACTATGTTGTCAACATGAAAACCTTTTGATACTCTTGAGTATCTCAATACAATAAGGATGGTTAAATCCCACTCGGTTAAGATATTTTCTGAATCAATGGTTAAACTAAAACAATAAATGATCTATTTGATAATACAACTTTAACTTGCAGATTTTCATATCTATTGTTAGTCCATAAAATACCTCTCTGATCAATTTTCTCTTCAATTCCTTTTCTCCCCTCTTTTTTCTTTCTTCTCAGTGAATGCTCTTACTTCTGTTGCTCTATGTTTGCAGAATTCTTGGCTCTGTTCTTCAGCCTGTATGATCAGATCTATATGAATACTTCTATATTCACCAGAATTATACTTGGAATTATCTTTTCATAATGAATTACTTGTCTCTTTATATAGACATGATTCCACTATTCAATCTCCTTGTATTTCTTATTCTTGACGTAGTTTGCATCTTGATCCACAAATCTCGCCATGCATTGCTTTAATCTTTAAAGCTTTTCTTTAGTTTTATTCCATAGATTTCTCCTTGATAACTGTGAATAAAAATTTCTTTAAATCTCCTTCTTATCCTTAGTTCAACTAGTCAATGAAAATAAAGCAATCAATCAGTTAACTCTAAATATAGCTCCTGCCATCTAAGTGTTTTGTCATTTTCTAACTCCAGTTGATTTCGGTCATCAAATCTTAGTTTTGTAGGTCATTGACTCCTGTTGTCCTTGAGAATCAACTTTAGTTATGCTCGGTGACCACTTTAGTTATGATCAATTTTGTGGTGCTTGGTATACAATGTGACTACTCGGGGTTCTCTCTCCGTCATTGTGCACTGTCTGTCAATTTTTACTGTCACTCGGTGTACACTGGCTTTTTTATATTTTACTGATAACATAAACTTTATCTCTTTTGTTTCTTGAATTCTATGAAAATATGTATATGAGAAATCATAACATATTAATTTGACATCAATGAAAATACAATATATTAACTAATTTAATGTCTTGCATTTACTTTCTGCAGCTCGGTGATCATCAACTTGTCATCTTCAAACATTCAATCAGTTATTGTTCATCATGTGCATGTAACTCTCATACTCTATGAGTGCCAAATTCACATTTGGTGTGTGCCATGTGTGAGAATCCTCATAAGGAGGAATATCTAATTTCCTTATTAAAGGAATTAAAAATATGAGACATGACCTTGGTATATCTTTTAAATATAAAAAACTAAGGAAAGATTAATTCTAACAGATCTTTAGGTTCTTCAAGAGTAGGTCTTTCTCCATGAGTGTTTACTTCTAATTTTTCTTCCTGATTTTTTGAGAATTCAACTTCATTGAAGCCAACTCCAGTCTTGTCTCCTTTAGATTTTTTTCTATCTCTCTTCTCATCAATCTTATCGTTGCTTGAATGAAGTTTTTCAATATGTTTCTTTGCCTCAACAAGTTCACCTTTTATGTTCTGATTATATTTCTCTAATTCCAGGTACTTGTTCTTGTAGTGATCAAGTTCAGTCTTCATTTGTCCCATATGAATATTTTCATATTTTAAGGTTTCTTCAATTTCTCTTTTATCATCCTTTACCCATTTAATCTCATTAGCCATCTGAAAGGAAGTAGTTTCATGATCAAGCTTCAAAGTATCTTTCTCTTGTTCAAGTTGTTTTATCTGATCTTAAGTATCATTGTCTAAATCCTCTTTTATCTTATCCATAAGATATTGTCTCTAACTCCTAGATAGTTCAAGTTGTTCCTTTAGTTTCTTGATGAGACCCTCAGCTCTTCTTAATTTGAATCTCAAGTCACCATTCTCTTCTTTATCCTTATCAAGGTCTTCAAATGTTGCTTCAAATTTTTATTCCAAACTTTCAGAATCCATCTTGATCTCCCTTAAGCTATTAAGATTTCTCTCTAAGGGCCAATAGCTCTGATACTAATTTTTAGGATTAAGAAATATCGAGAGGGGACACAAATCAGTATTAAAACACTTTAAACATGAACTTAGTACATTCCAAATTAACTAGGTAATTGCTGAAATGAAAAGAACATAAACATAAAACACAAAACTCATAACGCCATCAATTTGTTGTCAAGGAAACCCTGGCCAAGGGAAAACCCTGGTGGGGATGGTACCCACAAATATGTACTAAAAGTATACTATCCCTATTAGGAGAAGATTATTACATTAGCACATTTCCTTGTTATAGGAATACAAAACCTTGTTAAAGGTATAGTGAGCTCACTACTCATACAATCATAAATATGATTCTGTTACAATGGTTTCTCAATAGTAAACAATATAAGCATCTGTTATGCTTAGGTAGTTCATGTTGTAGTTTGCATCACCGTCTGTTTGATTATGTCATCACAATGTATTCATCTGTTCATATCCATTTATTCCATCACATACATATTATCTCATCCATACTTCGCTTCACAAAAAAGATCTTCCTATATATACATTATTACATGTCCAGTAGGCTTCTAATTACATAAAAAAATAGAATTAAGTGACTTACTACGATCAACTCCAAAGAATAAGTGACCCTAACTGAAGGTCACACATATCCAAAAATAGATTCTCCTAAGCTCGCATGTCTTCATTCACCATATACTGTCTTCGCTGACCAAAACTGTACTTTTATACCCTGTAACTCCACTTCCTGAACTTTAGTCATTTTGTAATTTATAACTCCAAAACTGTGTTCCACCCCAAGCGATCACCCATAATAGATGTGTTTCAATAAATGACAACCTTAAAGAGCTCATGAAAACTCATGAATGAACCACTTGCCATAATTTTTCTAAATGGAAATGTTTTATTCTTTAGATTTATCTATTCTGTGAATGATGTCTAGAATATAGAAAAGAAAGATTGGATATTTGACTCCTTTCTATTCTCACCTTATCTGTTACACTTTTAAACAAATCTTGAGATTAGAGTTGACTTTAGGAATTGAAACTTGGACATTATAAGTTCAAAATTGGAAATCTTTAAATTGTAAGTTATAAATTCAATGCTTAGCTTATAAGTTTCACAATGATTATTATGAGTAGTGCATGTTTTGATTATTTCACAAGAACACAGTTAAATCTAGAAATAGTGAACCCAATATAGTTCTTAGCAAATGTATGAGCCAACACGGGCTGCAATTTTGAAATGGTGTCACATCAATTGTTGAGTTATCCTACATGAAAAAGACTTGGATACATAAAACTTGGGGTTTTTTTTTTTTTTTTTTTGGGGGGGGGGGGGGGGGNTTTGGGGGGGGGGGGTGGGATCAATTTCCTTTTAGGAGTAGAGGGATACTTAGTAATTTACCTAAGTGGTTGACTATGTCAAAACACCCATCAAAATTTTTTCTCCTTCTCAAATAGAACCTTTGGTCCTATGTTTTCATCTTTCAATAATGGTAGTTTCTACATTTTTAGAGTATATTCATCCACCATATTTAAACATTTGATTGGTTAAGGGATATTATTTTTGAATCTAAATCCACTTGTCCATTAATTGCAAATGTTGGTGATTGAAATCCCAATGAGATATAAACTAACTATAATTTTGAAATACATGTTTAACTCTTGTGTATTAATGAATCCTTGACTTATTGGCATGCTTATAAGGTAATGCCTTGTCAAATAAGTCTTCTCTACCACTACTTTTTCTTTGAGTCACGTCCCACTGACTCCTAATGGTGAATACTTGAGAAAACCTAGACCTCTATGTCATAGCACAACCCTATGATTGAGAACGTGAGGACATATTGGTTGTGTTGGTAATATTTCCATTTTGGAATATGCCTTGTAAAATTTTGTAGTCTCCTGTCATTCATGTTATCCAAAGGTTTAAAATCATGGTTAAAACTGTTCTCATGCCTCTGAAAATTTTGTTCTAGCCCTCAACCTAGTTGGAAATACTGAAAACCCCTTGTGTCATGTCTCCTAGTGTAAATTTGGTCATAAAAACCCTAGGTGTTGAAATGCCTTCTAATTTCATGTTACTTTTTCACTTAAATCATGTCTCAAATGGGTTCGTTTTAAAGCGGTCATGTTTATTAAAGTTGTCAATCCTAACACAGTGGTCTTAGATTATTCCCTAAGTCCAAAGTCTGTTGATATTTTAATTAAAGTTATTAATCATCGAGCAATTTTGTTTTAAGCAGACGGCCCACTTAATAGCTTAATCTCAAACCAATCGACATCTATCAGGTAAGCCATTAATTTGTGATGCCACGTGTCTTTGGTGGGTCCGATGGTCATAAAGGCTCTTAGTTAATAAGTGGGTAGATCCTAAAAGAATCAACGGTAGACTTAATCTCTTAGTCCCAAGATGTGCATCATCTATCATATAAGCGATTAAGCGGTGTTGATGCGTGTCAAAGGAAATAATGTGGGTCTTGTCGCATTAAGCATAAAGGTGATTAAATTTCAAAGAGATCTAACAGTTGGTGTAATCACTTAAAGGAAAGATGCACGACATCTATCAGTTAAGCGATTAAGTGGTGAAGACATGTGGCAGTTGGTGGACCCGGGTATTCTGAGCTGGCGATGACTAAAGTACATAAAACTTGTTTCTGATCCAACGGTAAGATTAATGGCTTATCTCAAAGATGCACAAGATATATCATCTAAGCCATTAAGTGATGTTGATGCATGTCCCAGGTGAGGACTTGTAATCCACTAAAGGTGAAGTTGACCGCAGGATAAAGATTGGATAAGTTTGAAAAGATCTAATGGCCCACTTAATGGCTTAAAGTGAAAGTGATCGACATCTATCATCTAAGCCATTAAGTCGTGATGCCACGTGTCCTAGTGGGTTTGACTGAGGTCATAAAGATAGGATTAAAGGAACAACACCTACAAAAAATATTGACGATCGGCTTAATTTATTGAAGGTAAAGTGCTTGAGATCTAATGGATAAGCGATTAAGTCATGACAATGCGTGGCACAAAAGGTGGGTCCTGTACAATGTAGTTATCATGTTAATAACGTTGCAAATATGAAAGGATCATATGATCTGCTTAATGTCTTAAAGAAAAATTAATCAACATCTGGTGATTAAGCCATTAAGCCGTGTTGATGCATGTCCCAGGTGATGACATCGCAACCACAGTCAGTAAACTCAAGGTGAGATAACTTCTAGACATGTTAAGATGAATCTGACGGTGTACTTAATCGCTTAAGGAGAAGAAACATGATATATATCATGTAAGTGATTAAGTCATGCTGACACATGTCCCAAATGAATAGTTGTTTTTAGGAAAAGAAGAGGGTCATCAAATGAAGGAGATGTTGCTTGAAATCTACGGCTCAGATTCAAAGTTACCAAAATGAGTTTCAGTGAACCATTAAGCCGTGAATTTGAAACAGGCAAATTGATTACAGAATGTGTGGCCATTTCAGTTCAAGTCAATGAGAAAGATTGATTTGATTGAAGCAGTATAATTCATTGTTTTAGCTTGAAGTCACCATAACTCACCAGAATTGACCAAGAAAAGAAACAAAATTGTAGAGATATTCAGCTCCTTGCGACAGAATTGCAGAACAGGTAAGTTTTCTCTAATACAAAAAAATTTAGGTTTCCAGTAAGATTTGAGATTCAAAAAGCTTTCAGAATTATCATTTTAAAATCTGAATTTCATCTCAGCAAAAAAGCCCTAGGTTCAAAATGGCCCCTAGGATTGAAATTTTATGAGAGGTATTCTATCAGAAAAGAAATGTTAGAGAGGACTTTCTGTAACAATTAAAAGGGTCCACGGGTGATGCAACCCAAATTAAAAGAATAGTCCCAACTCATCCCCGATTCAGAGTAGGAGAGGGTTTATATGACACGGGTAGGTGGGCCAAAGATGTTAAAATGAGTCTAAATGGTCTAAGTCTGTTTAGAATGGCCTACAGCCAAATGAATGCTCCTACCCCAGACTATAACATATAGGATTTAGACATGGGAAAATTGATAGCACCTGAGGTATTTATGGATACTGATCTATTTACTTTGATATCCAACACTTATTATAGAGTGTCTAGGGTTGTAAGGGATACAAAAGGAAATGTGTTGTTGACTGTCACAGCTGACGAGATCAGGAGATTTTTTAGATTAAGTGACTCATCAGTACAAATGGATGATATTGACTTTAGCTACTTTAAAGAAGTATACTAGACCTAGAGGGAATACTATAGAAATGAGGCCCTAAGAGGATACTTTAGAAAAAATAGGGGATTTGATTGTAGTAGGGCCCAACAGACTAGAGCCATTTAAGTTGGACTATTTCAATGTCAAGGCCAAGAAAATGTATATTTCCCTGTGCCTACTTTTAGGAGAGGATGAAGAAATAAAAATGCATGTCCATATGATGCTCATGGTGGTTCAGATTCTACATCCCCACCTGTTAGTAGATTTTGACTATGCTTCTTACATTGCCCAACAAATGCATGAAGGTCTAATAGGTATCCAATACAACAACATACTCAAACCAATGGGGTGGTATTCCCTTATGATGTACATGTTTTTATTCAATAGTGTTGAATTCTTTGAGGAAGAGATGGAGCTGATTAGGTTCCAAGGTGATGAGGATTTTCCTATTCAAATGTGGAGTGCTGATCTATCATGGGATAGAAAAGAAGCCAGTTATGTATACTTTGACAAGGTTTTTTCTACTAGGCTTAATTCATTATTATCTAGAAAAATGCAAGGATCCATACAGATATGATGAAATTACTGAGACTTATGGAGTTTTCCCTAGAGTTAAAAATTTCCCACAGTTGGGGAGATTTGATTTTATACCTTGTTTCTATAGTAATAAGGGTTTATGGATTTAGGGGAACCCCCAATGTGCTACCCTACAGAGTCCCTCTAAAGATTGGAATTGCAGAAATTCAGAGACAATTGGGTGGACTACAAGAGGAAGCCCTAATAGGAAAAATGAAGGGAAGCATTTTCCCTACCCTTACAAGAGCCCATCATTTCATCATCGTAAAGCCTGGGTGGAAACAGTTTGATAGATATTTTGAGCCCTATCATCTAGCAAGAATTGTATCCAGGTGTGCAGATAATGAAGATTTCATAATGGGCATGTTCAGAAAGAGAACCAAGTGCTTGACATTAGAGCACCAATTTAATTCCCCAAGGATATTGTTAAAAATGTTTTTGATCTGAGTGACCAGGAGGTCAAGAAAGAGAAATGGCTGGTGTACAAGAAATCTTTGGAATTTGTCCACAATTTTGATAAGTCTTATGATCCTTTGAAGGAATTTTTCCCTTGGGAAAAGAAGATTGAGTCCCTAATGACATTATTCAAGGGTATCATGCCGACCCTCAGTGAGAAGAAATAAAGAATAATGGAAGCTGAGCCAAAAAAGGCTCAAGTCATCTCAAGCAAACTTTCACAAGGAAGGGTAGTCCCACAAGGGAATTATGTAGTATACAAGAGAAGGGGGTATAGCACCATTATGCCCAAAATTGACAAGACTATTGACCAGAAAGGCAAAAGGCCGACAGATGCTAGTGCCCAAAAGTTGTCATCTCCAAAGAAATAGAGAGTAGAAGGAAAAGAGCAAGAGAATGAGTTATACTCTCCCTCCCAGCCCCCTATACATATGGATGACCAGGCTATTGCTAAGCAATTGGTCCAAATGGGGAACACATGAAAAGTCTTTTTTACTGCACAAGAGATACAAGAAGGAGTGCCAGAGGCACCTAGGAACACAACTACTGATCTCACAATAGTAGAGTTTACAAGTAATGAGCTAGATCCTGTAACCAAATAGACCAGTGAGGATTTCTTATCAGATGACAATTTTGTCAAGGCTAGGGCCTTTATTCAATTTATATGGAGAACTCACATTGATGAATTCAAAGATAAATGCCAGAGGTTGCAAGAAGCCCAACCAAATCAGCCCAAGGCTGATATTGAAAAGGAGGTCAAACAAGAGTTAATGACCAAATTTGACAAAATCACTCTTGAAGAGGGTAGGGAGTTGGTAAAGAAGGGAGTCCTTATCCTACCCTAGTGGGATTTGGTTGATGCAGTAGTTTTTTATGCAGTCAGGAAAGAAGAAAAACTATTGAGCACTACTGGGGCATCAATTGGTGCCCAGTTTAGTGAAGGTCATGCAGCTTTGGCAATATGGTCCTTGAAAAAGAAGGACAAAAGATGAATGAATGAAGATGATCAAACTGAGGATACAGGAAACCTCATTGTTAAAAGAGTTTTTGATACCTCGGGTATTGAGGCAGCTAACCTCATTCTTCAAACTGCTAATTTGAGTTTGAAGGTAGCTTAAAAGGAGAAAGATGCATATAATAGCTTTAACCAAAAATATGAATTTGTATTAAAAGCATAAAATGATGAAAAGGTTAAATCCCTGCTAAAGGATGATAGAATAGAATTTCTAGAGGGGAGGAAAATAAGACAATTAATTCCTCAAAAGAGGATTTCACAAGGACCCCACCAGCCTTCCTCATCAAGTCCCATCATCACTTACCCTCCTTCCCCTACACCATCTACTTCCACCACCCTAGAGGAGCTAGAACAGGAAAAGGCAATGCTGAAAGCTACAAGGGTAGAATTAGAGAGGAAGAAAAAGGAATGGGTAGAGCATTCTGCGACCTTCAGAGAAGAAGAAGCATGGCTAAAGCAAAGGTATATAGATAAAATAAATAGTGCTCTTATGAATTGTACTCATGAAGTAGTACCCACTGCTATTTATGCTCAAGGTAAGAAGATTGTCAATATTATGAATGAGTACCATGAAAACACAGACAATCTGGATCAGTTGGTGAGCAAGTGGAAAGGGAAAATAGAAGAATTAAAATTATTCCACACCTCTTGTAAGAAGAGTAATGATATTGATATAGTCTTGACTGGCACCCACAAATGTGTCAAATTACTTTTGGGTATGGATATCAGAAGAGATATTGTTATGAGGAAGGTGCTAAGTTTGAAAAGGGAATACTCATAGGATAAATATGAAATGTTCCCAAACCTCTTTAGGAAGAATGGAAACATCAAATATGAGGGGTTGTGGTACCGGAAGATGAATGAAGCATTAGCAATCAGAACCAATAGTATGCTAACTTTGGAGAGTACCCTTCTTTTTTCTTAAACAAGTGAGATAGTGAGTAAGGCCAGGTCATTCTTTGCATTCTGGTCAGATGAGATAGAGAAAGAACATGTCACATGGAAGGAGATCAATAGAAGAACATATGAAGTTATTGGCTTCATTTGGCTGAGTGATGAAGTGTATACTTCCTAGAAGGACAGGTACACAATAATTGATCTCGATTAAAGAGAAGATATGCAAGTGGATGAGGAAGCACAATAGAGAAGTTGATGCAATTGAGAATGGATATCATACATCATCAACATCAGAGGCAGTGGTTTCCACATGGATATCCCTGAGCAACTACAGGGAAAATGAAATCACTATGTGGCCATAGGACAAAAAATCTATTGGAATATCTTGTAACAAAAGTGGTTTTTATGTCCACTTTCTATTTTGTCTTGTTATTCTCTAAGTTTTGTCTTCTAGCCTAGTCATCTGAAGCTTGTTGCATCCTTAATCTTCAAGGATTCAAAGATGAATAGTGATTGCTATATATAGTAGGTTGTAACATATTGTAAAGGATGGTAAAAATAAGACTGCAAAGCAGACTTATGAATGGTGTCTAAGTTTTGGTTTTGAATCAATTTGAATGTATTGATATCAGACTTATATTAATAAAAATACAATGGAATCTCCATTTTGATACCAATGATGTCTTTTTTCATTTACTATAAGCTCTTGTATGTTTAATTTGTAAGGCATCTTAAATGTACTGGTTATAAGGTAGCTATGTCATTATTTGTGAGTTGCTTTCAAGGAGGGTTTAAATCTTGCAAATAATTACAGAGGGTTAGGGTTTATGCAGGAATTTGATACCTGGGTGTGAGGGTGAGAAGATAGTTTGTAAGGCATTCCATCTGAGGTTTTATTTGTATTTTAATTAATTATCCCTGGTGTATGTATGTTTCATTCTGACTCTATGGCCCATGATTAGGCACTGGTCAAAATCTGATAAGTGGTTGTTATCATCAATCAAATATTAATCAATCATTATTTCTGTTACCTAAAATACATGTCTAGATAATTGTATTCAATGCAATTCATCTTAGTGATTCCTTGAAGAGAGAATCAATAGGTTAACCTTCCTAAGCCAAGTGGCTTAAAAAAGAAGAAGGATAATGAATCCTTAATCCACTGTCAGACTTGCTGAAAGATAGTAGTTTGTTGAAGGTGCACCCGCCTGGGTATGTGGATCCCAAAGGGTAGAAGGACTTTCATCCTTGTTAATTAGCCTTTTCCCTATGAGAATATAAATTGGGAACTAAAGAGTCTAGCATTCACTACTATATACTAATTCTACAAGAAAAAGAGCTAACAAATTGGCGACTCTACTCGGGACTATTGTAATGTTCTAAGAGTCATGTTCATGAAAGAGTTTGTACTTGCAATATTGAGAATTAGTATGTTTTCCTCATAGTATTAGTCTATTCTATTTATCTGTTATCGCACACTGTTTGAAATTTTGGATCCTAAAAATGATACAAATCTTGTCTCAGATTTAGTGACTGGTGACTGCAAAATCTCTGGCTTAATGCAGTGTGTATTTCTCAAGGAAAGCTACAGGGTTGATTTTCAATGATATGAACAATGAAGGAGCATTTTCTTAAGATTGCCAAGTGAGGAATTAGCAACAAATATTGTTCTCTAAGTTTCATTTTGACTTATTGCTAAAAGGGAAAACTTGACTCAGGAGAAGGTACTCAATATTTATATATATATGTCCTCTAAAAAGAGGTGGCGAGTCTAACCTCTTTGTATTCCAATGTTGCACATTAAAAATTTTGAAAATATTTGTCTGTTTTGTAAGATGAGTCGACAAAGGAATAATAGATCATACTTCAGAGAAAATCCTAAAAAGGATGTTGGAGAGGAGCTCCATACACCTCAAAGGAAACAATGGTCCAAAAGAGGTACATCTAAACATGATTCCCACCATACCTCTAAGGGGAGGATGGAGACTCCCGTTCCAGAAAGAAAGTCATCTCCATCTGAAGATGCAGGACCTGTGGGACTAACTGACACTTACAGAGCTAATGCCAACTTTGATCCCTTCAGGGATGGAGAAAATACTAATATAGGGTTCTCTCCTCCAGAAGAAAATCTTTCTCCACTAGAAGAGACCTCTGCTACTGAAACAACTTCATATGATTCTGATAAGTTGCAAGATGAGATTATGGCTTTAAGAAGGAGAAATAAAAAACAAGAAAAGGAAATAGCTAAAGCAGAGAAGAAACATGGACAAAAGATATATGAATTACTAGTGGAAAAAGAGGAACTCTTAGCTGAAACCAGAAGGAATGACCTTAAGGCTAAAATCCTGAGTCAAGAAGTTAAAAGTTTGAATCCAAAATTGTTTGGTAACCTTGATGATTTAAGGAAAAAATCCCCAAATAAAATCTTAAATCCTGACAAGGATGAATTTGAGAAGGAAGGGCCTATCATCAGGCAACTGTTCCCATATGAGATTGAGTAGAATGTAAAGCTTAAGACAAATACAAAGGAGGTTCCCAACAAATTAAACAAAAGGCTATTGGTGTGACTATAGAGGAGCCTAAAAAAAACTTCACCATCCCTATAGGAGCATCTCAAGTTGAGCTTGAATTGGAACAATATATAAAAGCTAAAGAGGATTTCGCCAAGCAACTGAAGAAGTTAGAATTAGAAGCTGTTGCAGTAGATATGAGAATGAAGATAGCTTTTCTACATGCTACTACTAATACTTCTAGAAGTAGCTCTATGCCAGTTAGTCATGAAACACAGCCACAAAAGAAATCTACTGGTCCAATCCCAATTAATCAAGGGGGTGATCCTAAGGTGCAATCTTCTAGTTTGAATTCAAATGTTAAGAACTCTGGCCCAAATGCAAGTGCTCATCCCGGTGGTCCTGGCCCAAGCATTCAAGCTACCAACCCTAAGAAAAGTGTTCCCCCACCCGTTCAAAATCAAGGAGGAGCTACTGGACCAAGTAGTAATAATATACTTGGAAATTTCCAAAGAAGGCCTGTCCACATGAATAGATATAGAGCTCTCTTCTTTGAAGGCATTCCTAGTCACCCTAATGTGATCCCCAATGAGGTAAGAGATCAAATCCCCAAGTTCACTGGAAATAATGTTGTTACTTGTTAAGAGCATCTAAAATCTATTAGTGATAAGATAACTGACTTTGAGGTTGAAAATGAGGATGTTATTATGAAAATTTTTGTTCAGTCATTAACAAAAGATGCTAGGGATTGGTTTAGAAATTTACCCAATGATAGTATTGCTTCTTGGGATGAATTTGTAAAGTCTTTTAGGGAATAGTATAGAGAACATGTAAATTCTAGATACATGTTAAATGAATTCAATAACATTAAAAAGTTCCCAAATGAGAGTATGGCTAATTTTATCAGTAGATTTCAAAAGGCCATGAGTAAACTTTTCCAAGTCTTAAGGCTAGATGAGGAAGTATGCCTCACTACTTATATCAATGTTGTTGATGGAAAAATGTCCTATCTACTTAGAGATAAAAACCCTACAACCTTAAGGGATGCTTATAAAATAGAAATTGACATTGAGAGTAATAGGAGAGAATCAAAAAAATTTGGGAAGAGGGAAGACAATAAAATTTGGAAGGAAAAGCGGTCAACCAACAAAAATGTCAAAGAAGATGATACAGTCAATAAACTGGTGAGTGCAGTAAAAGACCTTACTTCCAAAATGGATAAAAATGATAGAGGAAGATACCATGATAATAAGTACACTAACCAAAGATTTGACAAACAGCCTAACCTGAGAGATTACCCTTATAAGACAAATTGGAATAATGGAAAACCAGTCCTTGATGGACAAGATTACCCAAAAGCCAAGGAAACCCCAGATCCCCTAAAAAGGAACAGTGCCAACTATGTTGAGAACACTCCCTGGTGTGATTCTTGCAATATGCCACACTCTTCCTATCAATGTGTAGTAGCCTAGGCGCTGTTTGATCAAACAAAAGAAAGAGAACAAGAAGGCCTTGCTATCAATATGTTCACAGTAAAGAAACCATATCCATGGTTTTCTGATATTGCATCATCTTCTGATAATTTGTGTACAGAAGATAATTCTTGTTTGAAAAATCAATTACAAAATCCACCCTATCAAAGTGATCAGATTGAGAGTATTTCACAAGAAACTATAAACACAGTGGGAAGTGAAAACTCACATTCTCATTTCAAAACTCCCATTGATGAGGAAAAGAGGTCTTTGACTATTGCAGCAATCAATCAAGCATGAAATGCATACAACCTAAGAAATAGAATAGTACAACAAACTCAAGGCAAGTATGTACTTGTCTATGTCAAAAAGGATTCACCCCAAGTTATTGAGGACTTTCATGTTAAGGAAGATAATAATGATAAGTGTGGGAAACAAGAAGGACCTTCTTCTGATCATGCTGGATGAGAAGAAGCAAAAGAGGAACTAGTACACAATGAGAAATCCAAGAAAGGAAAAGGATGAGTGATATATCCTCTGAATTTCCCCTTTTTGTCATGAAACATGCTCTGACCCAAATGAAAGTCTCAGTCCCACTCATGGAAATGCTGAAAATAAAAGAGCACAAAGAAGCTGCTCTAGCACTTTTAAAAGGGATAGATGATGTATCTGTTCCCAACAAAGAGGAAATACCTTTGACTCCAAATGATACTAGAAAAGATAGTCCACTAGTGAAAGGAAAAGTAAAAAGCAAAGAATTTTCTAATATCTGTATTGGAAATATAATCACCCAAGAACCATTATTCGTTGACCCATTCTATGTCACCTTAATGGTTAATAGTTTCTTGGTAAAAAAACTCCATGATTGATTCTGGAGCTGCAGAAAATGTGATGTCTTATCATGTTATGAAGGAATTGGGCATCTAGGTCACTACATCTACTAGAAGTTGTTATGCTATGGAAAATAGGGAAGTTCCTGTGATAGGAACACTGAAAGACATTGAGGTGAAAATTGTTGCTTTCCCTGAAGCGAATTATAGAATGGATATAGTGGTAGTGGACACTAAACCATATTATGGTATGCTTCTGTCAAGGCAGTGGGCAACAACAGTAGGTGGAAAAATGCAGTTAGATTTTTCCTATGCAACTATCCCTGTGAATGGACATGAGGTCAAGTTGTACAGAGAACCCCGATCATCTCTCATGGTGGAGGTGGTTCTACTTGATCAATTGAATTGTTGTGTGAATGTCGATATGGAAAATTCTACTGTTGAAGAAATCAAGCCACATCTAAAGAACACTGACCCAATTGTGAATAAATTGTTGTTGCAACAAGATGGACTATGGAAAATGTAATTTGATAGAGGATGCTCAAAGGAAGGATCTGGAGCAGGAGTTTTGTTTATTTACCCATCAAGTATCACCTTCAAGTACTCTTTCCTGCTGACTTTTCAATGTACAAATAATACTGCTAAGTATGAAACCTTAATCTTGGGAATGGATATTTCTATCAAGCATGGTATTAAGTGTTTAAAAGTTCATGGAGATTCCCAGTTAATTATATATCAGATTAGGGAGCATTATGCTGCTAAAGATGACAGATTAAAATTGTACAAGTATGTTGTCTAGGATAGGATAAAATTCTTTGATGCTTTCAATATCCTATGGATAGAGAGATCCAACAACACAATGACAGATTTCTTGGCAAATGTTGCCCTAAAAAATAATGATGCTAGTCTTACTGGTATGTCTGTGGTTGAAATAAAAATTAGGCCTGCAATTCCTGACAATATTCATAATTGGCATGCATTTTAGGATGATGATGATATCCTCAGGTTTTTTCCAGTGTGTAGATCAATATGATGGTCAAAAGATTGATTTTGACTCTCTAGTGTTAGTTGTGGACAATAAGGAGTATATCTTTGATCAAGAGGTCATCCAATTGGATATTAATCATATTCCCAAAGGGTTGGTTGAATTGGAAGGCATGTTTAGCATAAATGAAAATTATATGACTCAGAAGTCCAATGCCAAGGTGGGAGATTTAGAGGAAGTTAATTTGGGATCTGAAACATCTCCCCAATTAGTCTACATTGGTAAAAAATTAGATAGCAATGTGAGATAGAATTTGATAAAATTGTTGAAGAAATATAAGCATGTATTTGCATGGTCCTATGAGGATTTGAAAGCTTATAGAAAAGACTTATTTCAGCATGATATCTCTTTGAAAGAAGGTATTAAACCATTCAGACAAAAACAAAGGCCCATTAATCCCCTACTAGCTACCAAAATGCAAGCAGAGTTGATGTAACTAAGAGATGCAGGTATAATTAAGCCAATAAGACATTCATCATGGGTCTCTAACTTAGTCCCTGTAAGAAACAAAAATGGGGACATAAGATTGTGTGTTGATTTTAGAAATATGAATGTGGCCTCACTGAAGGATAACTATGGACTACCTAACATGGAGGCTATGTTGCATAAAGTCACTGGGTGTGATTTGTTGTCTATGATGGATGGATTCTTAGGGTACAATCAAGTGCTGGTTAAAGAATCTGAGCAATTCAAAACAATATTTACTACTCCTTGGGGCACTTATGTGTATGCTCGTATGCCATTTGGGTTGAAAAATGCTGGTGCAACTTTTCAAAGGGCCATGGATGTAGCTTTCAAAGACCTTATAAATGTTCTGATGGTAGTATACCAAGATGATTTGAAAGCCTTTTCAAAAAGGGTAGAGGATCATTGCAATCACTTGGAGAAAGTTATAATAAAAGCACTGGAATATGGGGTGTCTTTAAACCCAAAAAAGTGTCACTTTTTTTTTACTGAGGGAAAAATCTTGGGACACGTAGTATCAAAAGAGGGAGTGAGGATAGATCCTGAAAGAGTTGATGCCATTCAAAAGCTACTTGCTCCCAAGAACTTAAAGGGCATACAATCATTTCTAGGGCAAATTAATTTTGTTAGGAGATTCATTGCCAACTTTGCAGAACTAGTCAAGCCTATTGTCAAATTGCTAAAGAAAAATGTAAAGTTTGAATGGGACCAGGAAGCATAGTCAGCTTTTGAAAAAATAAAACAAGCTATTCCAGAAGCACCAATCCTTGTATCCCCTGATTACACCAAACCCTTCTGTTTTTTTACATTTGCTTCATTCCATACTGTTACAACAATCTTATTGCAAAAGGATGGTGAGGGATTTGAACATCCCATTGCATTTTTCAGCAAGTCATTGCAGTCATCTGAGTTAAACTATCAGTTGATGGAGAAAGAAGCCTATGCTTTGGTAAAGGAAGTCAAGGCTTTCAAGCCATATTTGGTTTGTGCAAAGGTAAATGCTTATGTTCCTCATGCTGTTGTCAAGGAAATTTTTGTTCAGAATGAAGTAACAGGAAAAAGATGCAAGTGGATAAACAAAATTCAAGAGTTTGATTTGGACATCCATATCACTAAGCTGGTGAGAGGAATAGGATTGGCAAAGTTGATGGTAGAAGAAAATTTGGATTTGGTCCAAATCAATAGTGTTGATACAAATGAGAATTGCTTAACAAGTATTGAAATGCAACCATGGTATGCCAATATTGTATATTTTTTGAAATATGCTAAGTGCCCAAATAACCTAAGTGATAACCAAAGGAGAAGTTTGAGACTGCAAGCTCAAAAATTTGTTTTGTTACATGGAGACTTGTTTTGGAAAAATAGAGATGGGATCCTGCTATTATGTCTTGACAAAGGTCAATCGGAGAAGATGTTCAAGGAAATGCATGGTGGAATGTGTGGAGGGCACTATTCTGCTAGGTCCATAGCTAATAAAATTCTGAGAGTTGGATACTATTGGCCTTGTTTGTTCCAAGATGCTTACAATATGGTCAGGAAATGTGAGCCATGCCAAAGATTCTCAAGCAAGATGAAGTATTCAGGAGCATTACTGTTGAACCCTATAGTATTAGAGTCCCCCTTTTCTATGTGGGGAATGGACTTCATCGGAGAATTTAATGATAAATCAAGTGGAGGCCATAGCTAGATTCTGCTGGTAACTGATTATTTTACAAAATGGGTGGAGAAAATTCCAACTAAAAGAGAAACAAGCACTTTGGTCATTGACTTTCTAATGGATAATGTAATTACAAGATTTGGTGTTCCCCTCAAGTTGGTGATGGATAATGCCATGTGCTTCAGGTCTGAAGAATTTACTTATTTTTGCTCCAATATGGGAATGTTATGTCTTATTCATCCCCATACCATCCTCAAGCCAATGGTTAGGAAGAATCCAACAACAAGAGTATCTTACAAATTTTGAAAAAGACTTTAGAAGGAAATAAAAGAGCTTGGCATGTAAAATTGAAACTTGCCCTTTGGGCGGATAGAATCAGTGTCAAAAAGGCCACTGGAAAATATCCCTTTGAGTTGGTTTATGGTATTCCATCAAGAATTTCTGTCAATAATCTGCTCCCAATCTATAAGTTTATCCAAGATGAAGAGATGGAAGTTTCTAAACCTATGGAAGAAAGGATGGTTCAGTTGGTAGAATTGGATGAAATAAGGAGAGAAAGCCAGAGAGAAAATGTCAAGTTACAACAAAAAATGAAGTATCTTTTTGATAGAAGGGTAGATGAAAGAAAGTTTCAGTCTGGTGATTTTGTAATGCAATGGAATACCAGGGCTGAAGACAAAGGCAAACACAAAAATTTTGAGTCATTATGGATGGGGGCCTTTTGTCATATCCCATATTTTTGGAAAATATTCTTATTTCCTTAAGAATTTGGATGATGAAGAATATGAATTGCCAATGCATGGACAGTTTCTAAAAAATTTCTTCAATTAGCTCTTGTTTTCCATGCACAGTAGTATGTATTATATGTACATGTGTGTTTGTTTCCAATAGGTTAGTTTGGTTTGTGGTCTACCTCCCCAGAGATCTGTATTCTTGTTGTAACCTAGTGTTTAAGCATCCTTAGAGAGAGCTACTATTGGTAATATTTCCAGTTTCAAATATGCCATGTAAAATTTTGTAGTCTCCTATCATTCATGTTATCCAAAGGTTTAAAATCATGGTTAAAACTTTTCTCATGCCTCTAAAAATTTTGTTCTAGCCCTCAACCTAGTTGGAAATGCTAAAAAAACCTTGTGTCATGTCTCCTAGTGTAAATTTGGTCATAAAAACCCTAGGCGTTGAAATGACTTATAATTTCATGTTACTTTTTCACTTAAATCATGTCTCGAATGGGTTCATTTTAAAGCGGTCATGTTTATTAAAGTTGTCAATCCTAACACCGTGGTCTTACATTATTCCCTAAGTCCAAAGTCCATTGATGTTTTAATTAAAGTTATTATCCGTCGAGCAAGTTTGTTTTAATCAGACGGCCTACTTAATAGCTTAATCTCAAACCAATCGACATCTATCAGGTAAGCCATTAAGACGTGACACCACATGTCTTTGGTGGGTCTAATGGTTGTAAAGGTTCTCAGTTAATCAATGGGTAGATCCTAAAAGAATCAATGGTAGACTTAATCACTTAGTCCCAAGATGTGCATCATCTATCATATAAGTGATTAAGTGGTGCTGATGCGTGTCAAAGGAAATAATGTAGGTCCTTTCGTAGGAAGCATAAAGGTGATTAAAGTTCAGAGAGATCTAACAGTTGGCATAATCACTTAAAGGCAAGATGCATGACATCTATCAGTTAAGCAATTAAGTGGTGAAGACATGTGGTAGTTGGTGGACCTGGGTATTCTGAGCTAGCGATGACTAAAGTACATATAACTTGTTTCTGATCCAATGGTCGGCTTAATGGCTTACCTCAAAGATGCATGAGATCTAGCATCTAATCCATTAAGCAGTATTGACGCATGTCCCAGGTGATGATGTGTAATCCACTAAAGGTGAAGTTGACTGTAGGATCAAGATTGGAGAAGTTTGAAAAGAGCTAACAGCCCACTTAATGGCTTAAAGCAAAATCGATTGACATCTATCATCTAAGCCATTAATTTGTGATGCCATGTGTCCTAATGGGTCCGGATGAGGTCATAAAGATAGGATTAAAGGAACAACACCTATAGAAAAGATCGATGGTCGGATTAATTTCTTGAAGGTAAAGTAATCAAGATCTAATGGATAAGCAATTAAGTCGCGACGACGTGTGGCACAAAAGATGGGTCATGTACAACACAGTTATCATGTTAATAAGGTAGAAAATATGAAAGGACCAGATAGTATGCTTAATGGCTTAAAGGAAAAGTAATTGACATCTGGTGATTAAGCCATTAAGCCGTGTTGACGCGTCTCCCAGGTGATGATGTTGTAGCCATAGTCACTAAACTCAAGGTGAGATAACTTCCAGACAAGTTAAGATGAATATGATGGTGGACTTAATCACTTAAGGAGAAGAAGCACAACATCTATCATGTAAGTGATTAAGTCATGCTGACATGTGTCCCAAATGAGCAGTTGTTTCCAGGAAAAGAAGAGGGTCGTCAGATGAAGGAGATTTTCCTTGAAATCTATGGCTCAGATTAAAAGTTACCAAAATGAGTTTCAGTGAGGCGTTAAGACGCAAATTTGAAGCAGGCAAATTGATTGAAGAACACGTGGCCATTTCAATTTAATTCAATGCAAAATATTGATTTGATTGAAGCAGTATAATTCATTATTTCATCTTGAAGTCACCATAACTCACCAAAATTGTCCAAGCAAAGAAATAGAATTGCAGAGATATTTAGCTCCTCGCGAAAGAATTGTAGAACGGGTAATTTTTCTCTAATACAACAAAATTCAAGTTTCCAGTAAGATTTGAGATTTGAAAATCTTTCAAAATTATTGTTTTAAAATCTGAACTTCATCTCAGCAAAAAATCCCTAGGTTCAAAATGGCCCCTAGGATTGAAATTTCAGGAGAGGTAGACTATCAGAAAAGAAATGTTAGAGAGGACTTTCTGCAACAATTAAAAGGGTCCATGGGAGATGCAACCCAAATTAAAAGAATAGTCCCAACTCATCCCCACTTCAGAGTAGGAGAGGGTTTATATGACACAGGTAGGTTGGCCAAAGATGTTAAAACTGGTCTAAATGGTCTAAGTCTATTTATAACTTCCTACAGCCAAAGGAATGCTCCTACCCTAGATTGTAACATATGGGATTTAGACGTGGGAAAATTGATAGCACCCGGGGTATTTATGGATACAGATTTGTTTACTCTGAAAGCCAACACTTATAAAAAAGTGTCTAGGGTTGTAAGGGATACACAAGGAAACATGTTGTTGGTTGTCACAGCTGATGAGATCAGGAGAATTTTTAGATTAAGTGACTCATCAGTACAAATGGATGATATTGACTTCAGCTACTTTAAAGAAGTATACCATACCTAGATGGAATACTATAGAAATGAGGCCCTAAGAGGATACTTTAAAAAATAGGGGACTTGATTGCAGTAGGGCCCAACACACCAGAGCCATTTAAGTTGGACTGTTTCAATGGCAAGGCCAAGAAAATGTATAGTTCCCTGTGCTTGGTTTTAGGAGAGGATGAAGAAATGAAAATTCCTATCCATATGATGCTCATGGTGGTTCAGATTCTACATCCCCACCTGTCAGTATTTTTTCACTATGCTTCTTACATTGCCCAACAAATGCATGAAGGTCTAATAGGTATCCAAGACAACAACATACTCAAACCAATGGGGTGGTATTCCCTTATGATGCACATGTTTTTGTTCAATAGTGCTGACTTCTTTGAGGAGGAGATGGACCTGAATAGGTTCCAAGGTGATGAGGATTTTCCTATTCAAATGCGGAGTGTTGATCTATCATGGGATAGAAAAGAAGCCAATTATGTATACTTTGACAGGGTTTTTGCTGCTAGGCTTAAGTCATTATTATCCAGAAAAATGCAAGGATCCATACAGATATGATGAAATTACTGAGACCTATGGAGTTTGCCCAGAGTTAAAATTTCCCACAATTGGGGAGATTTGATTTTATACCCTGTTTCTATAGTAATAAAGGTTTATGGATTCAGAGGAACCCCCAATGTGCTACCCTTCAGAGTCCCTCTCAATATTGGAATTGCAAAAATTCTGAAACAATTGGGTGGACTACAAGAGGAAGCCCTAACAGGAAAAATGAAGGGAAGCATTTTCCCTACCCTTACAAGAGCCCATCATTTCATCATCGTAAAGCCTGGGTGGACACAGTTTGATAGATATTTTGATCTGTATCATCTAGCAAAGTCTGTATCCAAGTGTGCAGATAATGAAGATTTCATAATGGGCATGTTTAGAAAGAGAACCAAGTGCTTGACATTAGAGCACTGGTTTAATTTTCCTGAGGATATTGTTAGAAATTTTTTTGATCTGGCTAACCAGGAGGTCAGGAAAGAGAAATGGTTGGTGTACAAGAAATATTTGGACTTTGTCCACAATTTTGATAAGTCTTATGATCCTTTGAAGGAATTTTTCCCTTGGGCCAAGAGGATTCAGTCCCTAATGACATTATTCAAGGGTATCATGTAGACCCTCAGTGAGAAGAAATAAAGAATAATGGAAGCTGAGCCAGAAAAGGCTCAATCCATCTTAAGAAAACATTCACAAGGGTTACCCCACCAGGGAATTATGCAGTATACAAGAGAAGGGGGTATAGCACCATTATGCCCAAAATTGACAAGACTTCTGATCAGAAAGGCAAAATATTGGCAGATGCCAGTGCCCAAAAGTCGCCATCTCCCAAGAAACAGAGAGTAGAAGGAAAAGAGCAAGAGAATGAGTTATACTCTCCCTCCCAGTCCCCTATACATATGGATGACCAGGCTATTGTTGAGAAATTGGTCCAAATGGGGAACACATGGCAAGTCTTTGTCACTACACAAGAGCTATAAGAAGGAGTGCCAGAGGAACCAAGGCATACAACTATTGATCTCATAGTAGTAGAGTTTACAGGTAAAGAGCTAGATGTTGTAACCAAACAGGCCAGTGAGGAGTTCTTATCAGATGAAAATTTTGTCAAGGCTAGGGCCTTTATTCAATTTCTATGGAGAACTCACATTGATGAGTTCAAAGATAAGTGCCATAGGTTGCAAGAACCCCAACCAAATCAGCCCAAGGCTAACATTGAAAAGGAGGTCAAACAAGAGTTAATGACCAAATTTGACAAAATCACTCCTGAAGAGGGCAGGGAGTTGGTAAAGAAAAAGGGAGTCCTTATCCTACCCCAGTGGGATTTGTCTGATGCAGTAGTTTTTGATGCTGTTAGGAAAGAAGAAAAACTATTGAGCACTACTGGGGCATCAATTGGTGCCCAGTTTAGTGAAGATCATGCAGCTTTGGAAATATGGTCCTTGAAAAAGAAGGACAAAAGAAGAATGAATGAAGATGATCAAACTTAGGATACATGAAGCCTCATTGTTAAAAGAGTTTCTAATACCTCAGGTATTGAGGCAGCTAACCTCTTTCTTTAAACTACTAATTTGAGTTTGAAGGTAGCTGAAAAGGAGAAAGATGCATATAATAGCTTGAACCAAAAATATGAATTTGTATTAAAAGCATACAATGATGATAAGGTTAAATTCCTGCAAAAGGATGACAAAGTAGCATTTCTAGAGGGGAGGCAAACATGACAAATAATGCCTCAAAAGAGGATTGCACAAGGACCCCACCAGCCTTCCTCATCAATTCCCATAATCACTTACCCTCCTTCCCCTACACCATCTACTTCCACCACCCTAGAGGAGCTAGAACAAGAAAAGGCAATGCTGAAAGCTGCAAGGGCAGAATTAGAAAGGCAGAAAAAGGAATGGGTAGAGCAGTCTACATCCTTTAGAGATGCAAAAGCATGGGTAAACCAGAGGTATGCAGATAAAATACACAGTGCTCTTATGCATTGTACTCATGAATTAGTACCCACTGCTGTTTATGCTCAACGTAAGAAGATTGTCAATATTATGAATGAATACCATGAAAACAAAGACAATCCAGATCAGTTGGTGAGAAAGTGGAGAGGGAAAATAGAGGAATTAAAATTCTTTCACACCTCTTGTAAGAAGAGTAATGATGTTGATATAGTCTTGACTGGCACCCACAAATGTGTCAAATTACTTTTGGATATGGATATCAGAAGAGACATTGTTATGAGGAAGGTGCTAACTTTGAAAAGGGAATACTAACAAGATAAATGTGAAATGTTCCAAAACCTCTTTAGGAAGAATGGAAACATCAAAGATGAGGGGTTTTGGTATCGACAGATGAATCAAGCATTAGCAGTCAGAACCAATAGTATACTAACTTTGGAGAGTACCCTTCTTTTTGCTCAAACAATTGAGATAGCGAGTAAGGCTAGGCCATTCTTTTGCATTCTAGTTAGATGCGATAGAGAAAGAACATGTCACATGGAAGGAGATCAACAGAAGAAAATATGAAGTTATTGGCTTCATTTGGCCAAGTGATGAAGTGTATACTTCCTGGAAGGATAGGTACATAATAACGGATCCATGTTAAAGAGAAGATATGCAAGTGGACGAGGAAGCACAATAGAGTAGTTGATGTAGTTGAGAATGGATATCATACATCATCAACATCAGAGGCAGTGGTTTCCACATGGATATCCCCTAGTAACTACAGGGAAAAAACAATCACCATGTGGCCATAGGACAAAGAATCTGTTGGAATATCTTGTAACAAAAGTGGTTTTTCTGTCCACTTGCTATTTTGTCATGTTATTCTATAAGTTTTGTCTTCTAGCCTAGTCATCCAAAGCTTGTTGCATCCTTAATCTTTAAGGATTCCAAGATGACTAGTGTTGGATATATATAGTAGGTTGTAACATATTGTAAAGGATGGAAAAAATAAGACTGCAAAGCAGACTTCTAAATGGTGTCTAAGCTTTGGTTTTGAATCAATTTGAATGTATTGATATCAGACTTATATTAATAAAAATACAATGGAATCTCCATTTTGATAGCAATGATGTCTTTTTGAATTTACTATAAGCTCTTCTATGTTTAATTTGTAAGGCATCTTAAATGTACTGGTTATAAGGTAGCTATGCCATTATTTGTGAGTTGCTTTCAAGGAGGGTTTAAATCTTGCAAATAATTACAGAGGGTTAGGGTTTATGCAGGAATTTGATACAGGGGTGTGAGGGTGAGAAGATATTTTGTGAGGATTTATATCTGAGGTTTTATTTGTATTTCAATTAATTATCCTTGGTGTATGTATGTTTCATTCTGACTCTATGGCCCATGATTAGGCACTGGACAAATTTTGATAAGTGGTTGTTATCATCAATCTTTATATTTATGTTACCTGAAATACATGTCTATATAATTGTATTCAACACAATTCATCTTAGTGATCCTTGAAGAGAGATCAATAGGTTAACCTTCCTAAGCCAAGTGGTTTAAAAAAGAAGAAGGATAATGAATCCTTAATCCACTGTCAGACTTGCTAAAAGATAGTAGTCTGTTGAAGGTACACCCACCTAGGTATGTGGAGCCCAAAGTGTAGAAGGAATTTCATCCTTGTTAATTAGCATTTTTCCTGTGAGAATCTTAATTGGGAAGTAAAGAGTCTAGAAATCACTGCTATATACTGATTTTGCAAGAAAAGGAGCTAACAGGTTGTGTAGGGGACCTAGTATAGGATCATAGTGGCATTGACAATGATAATGAATGAATAAATTTTGTTTGATGGATTTCTAATTTTAGTTTGGTTTGTGCATTTTCAAACACTATGATATTTTAATCATTCAATTCTTGAGTAATATTAAACATAGGTTTAAAAGAGTAGGCTATACACAATTGCCTCTTACAAAAATATATATCAAGATAACTATATTCTTAGTTTTATAAAATTAAATAATCTTCAAATTTCCATGCATAAGGAGAATAGTTAAATCCATAATTATAGTTATATAGGGATGGAGGTATACTTTATGGGGCCCAACCCCCACTTAACATTTCAAAGAGGGATTAGCATGGTTTATAAAAAAGAGTGTGATCATAGTTTTAGATTTTCTACGACAACTCACTTTCTAAAATAATAAATTTAATTGACATGGATAATTATTGATTTATATGAATACAAATACCTAAATAGTGGTATTTTTATAAATATATATTTTTATCATTAGTTATAGATAAAATATAAGTTGAAAATACTTTAAAACTTGATATCAACTTGGAAAATAAAATAAATATTATTGAAAAAAAAATTAGCGTTTATGACTAGCATATTCAAAGTTGGACTAAACCATATAATCCTTAATTTAAATTAATATGTAAATTTTGTAGTACCTAATGAACTTGAAGATAACCACTATTTTTTCAAATTTCTTTTAAAAAGAAAATTTTTCTTTCTATGAATATTTATTGAACAAAGATAACTAAAAGAATAACAATAACAAGACAATTTATTTTGGAGAGATAAAAGAGATGTCACAACTTATAAACTGTGTTTCCACTAGGGTTCCTATCAAACCAAATTATAAGCTGGAGCAGAGGAATTTTCTAGGGAATGGATTTGTGTCTTTGTTCTCTAATATTGTTGGTCTTCCCTTGAGAAAGGCAACGCCAATTCTGATAAGACTCGATTGCCCTCATTTTCATCTCTATACTTGATTTCCACATCTAGGGTTTGTTAATATAAAAATAATTGGAGGGTTAATGGTTGAAAGAGGCTCTAAATCAACAGTGGATGGGGGTTCATATTCTAGCCTCTATCTAGGAAAAATATGGGAGAAGGGAATGATTAGAGTCATTTTGGACAAAATGGAAGGGCTAAAAGATTAGCGTTCTAGATATTTCATACTTATAGTACCCAATTGAAAGTGGAGTTTGGAAAGGATATTACATTAAGAACTAGAAAATGAAGCGTTTTTTGCAAAACATGGTGTGATTGGTAGATTCAAAGGGTTTTGGTTGATCCTTCATGAGCTTCTCCAATCAATTGTAGAAACATGATGCCAAATATTTAAAGGATATGTTCAAATCAATCATGTGTGCATGGCTCTTTTGTGTTGTCTTTGATGACATCCATGATTGCCAAGTTACCATTTACAACCACCAATTGGATTTTGAGAAACATCGTCTTATGTTAAATCCCTAACTCCCCTCCTTTCATCCAACTATGGAATCCTTTTCTACAATTCCAATCTGGGTAAGACTCTCCAATCTTCCACTGCAATTTTTCTCTGATTCCTATTTCAAAGCTATTGGAAACTTATTAGGTAAATTTGTGTGGGTTGATGTAGAATCTACAAAATATTTCCATACCACATATGCTCACATACTTGTAGAGATAGATATTACCAAGGATCTCCATACCAAAATTTCCCTTAGCATCAAAGGGGGAAATTGGAATCAAATGATAAATTAGGAAGGGAACCCTTTTGTTGTCATATGTAGTTCCCTTCTCATTTACTTTCCACATTTGTGATCTTCGAGATGTAGATCCTTGTATGATTGGATCTATTTTTTGGGTGTTTTCATCATTGCTTCATGTAATTATATGAGTAAATTGTATTTTGGATGGATATATTTTGTTTGACTACATGAGACCATGAAGTGTTGATATCATTTTTATGTTATGGATTAGATGGATGTACTGAACCATTATTTATTCTTATATGAGATGGACCTAGTGTATGCTTACCATTTGATTACACTTAGGTCATCCTTTGGTGTTTTCATATTATGTGGTGTGACTATAATTATATTCCTCAGTTTGGGTGATGCCATTATTATTGTAGATAGCATATTTTATTTGTATTTCATTAGTGATCATTATTGCATAATAGTTATGTGATGATGTCTGATTACATTAGCATGCATAGATGGTATCATTTTTTTATTGCTGAAGTTATTGACTTCATATGTACTATGGTGTGGTAAGCATTACTCAGTGTTTAATGGTATTATGTATTCAATGAGTTATGCTATTTTAATGTTGCAATAATTTTTTATGTGGATCTAGTATGTGTTGTTGATAATGATTAGATTATAATATTGTCAATTAACGACTTCATTGGATATGGTATGTTTCATGATGATGGATGTTAGATGATGCTTAATATCTGATATTAGGGTAGAAGAGGAAGTAAATTATGATGCTAATTTAGGATTAATGTTATTTAATGTTAGATAATGGTTTCATGATATATTTCATTATTCGATGATGATTTTGGATTCTTACAAATATAGCTTAGATCATTTTTGGCTTCAAAACTAAAGGTGTTCATATGTTGGATATGATTTGGTGTATTGCTCTTTCTTATATGCGTATGTATTTTGTGGTTAAAATGTGACGTATTCTCATGGGATTATTGATGATGTCATTAGCTAGAGATTTTACAACATATGGTACTAACGATGATGTTGATTATGGTAGATATGGTAACTAGATATGTTAATGTATGTTTTAGATTATTGGTTAATAAAAAATGTTGATGAACCCATGTTAACAGTTGAAACTAATGCTTAAAGGATGATTAATATTTTAATGATAATTAATGATGTTATTGATTTAGATTTATATTTTTTTATTGTGAGAAGGGGTAGTGTCATAACATTCATAGAATGATTACATCGCTAGAGTTCTCTTTCATTGTTTGATAAGATTTCATGATATATGTTCTTCAACTATTTTACTAACTTGGGTAGGTACCAGGCATCAACCCTACCTGGCTCCATAGGTCTCAATGTTCCTAAAATTAAATTTAACCCCAACAGTGGTTAAATTTGGTGATAGTCATGTGGTCAATCTTGTGTTTAGCCAATGTTTGTTTCATCTCTAGGGAAAAAAACACCTATGCTTATATAAAACCACCAGTTATCACATGCCAACATTCAGTCATTCTTGTGTGGATAGTTTTGATGTGTTTCATGATGTAATTCAGTATTGTCAATTGGTAGTCTTGTATGCATGTTGTTCCTTTGTTGTCAGTGTTGTCAGCTAGTGATTTTGGGCTCAATTGTTGTAATTGGCAAGTTTTAAGGGAGATTTTATTTATTTTTATTAGAGGATTTTAGATTTAATTATTTTTTAATGATATTTTATAAAATGCAAGGGGTTTAATTTTTATTTTTGGACTTAGTTATTTTGATTCTTATAAAAGGGCAATTTTATTCATTTTTGACAATTTGGTTTTAGAAGCATTTTCAATTATTCTCTCAAAAACTCCATGAGAAATTTGAATTTGGATTAAGGGTAGATATTTTGAAAGTGAAAATATGTGGTTGATCATTCTTTGGATTTTGTGGCTCAATTTCCTTCTTTTCTCCAAGTTTCATTGTTTTTTAATGGAGAATTTGTCATTTCGCAAGTGTTTTTGGGTTTTCTTGATCTTTTGAAGATGAGCTTGAATTTATTCCTTCAATATGGTTTGGATATCAATTTTTTTGGTTGAAAATTTCCATGATGATCTAATTTACGAGTTCAATCAAATTTTGAAGTGCTTGTGAAGAGAATTTGTGGAATTCATGTTGTAATTTATCTATTTCATTGAAAAAGAGGGTTTTTCCCTTCCTTTGTTGCTAGAGTTATTGTTATTGAGTATTTTAAGGAATTAATTATGTTTTCAGTATGTGGGATGCATGATGGAAAATGGGTTCTATCCATTTTGTGATATTTGAAGTTTGAAAATTTGTTGATTTTTTGGCTTGTAATGCCCTATATCCAAGTTTGGAGTTCAAGAATGACCTCATTAAAAAAATTATTTTTGTTATATGTACAATGAGGACTTGTATGAGTTATTTTTAATCCTGTATATGCCTAATGGGTCAAATTACATCCCTTAAATTGAGATTTTTAAGGGGTATGTGTGTGCATACATTTGTATGATGTTAATGGCACCTGTGTATTTTGTGTGGAAACACTACTGGGTCATGTTGCATGGTTCAGATTCATAATTTATGGAAAAGGGAAATTCTATAAATATACCATGCTTAATGAGGTTGTTAAAAATACTCATTGTGTACCTTGAGTATACCTTGGGTGGATGTTTAGTCACTATTGGGAGTGACTCTTAATGGGTGGACCAGGGAACAAAGGGGTCACCAGGGTAACATATTGAAGACTACTTAATAAAGTGATATCATAATAAAATTAATAGGGTTTAAATAATTAATTAAAGAAATAATAATTGTGAGAACTTGGAGATATCGGTCATAGAGGCCCTAGAATTATCGGTCAAAGTTTCCTTTTGCATGCCTTGTGGTTTCGCATTAACCAAGGACATATTGGATAAGGCTTGGCTTTATCAACACATAAAGCTCCTTATCTCCATGATAATTTTCTTGGTGACACATGAGTCATGGTGCAGTGAGGCGATGATATGATGACACTCCCAACTTCGAACTATGCACCTACTCATATTGATCAATTGAGATAGTATGTCTTATGATGTTTAACCCTAGATTGTTTATTATATTATCACCTTGTCCTTGGTCAATGTGTATTCTTGATTTATTTTATAGCACCTCATTTTTGTGTGGTCATCTCACTTGTGGATGTGGCATGATGGTGTGTATATGCTTATGTGATTACTCATGTATGGAAGCCTTTCTTGTGTTGTATGGACCATATGGTTATCTCTATGAGCATAGTGGGGAGGGATTCAGGGTTCCTCATGGTTGTGTATTATGACCAATCACTGTTGGGGATGGGTGTACAAGTGGGGAGTGGTCCTAGATTATATTTAACTACATTCATGGCATTTTGACACCTAGATGATATGTCCTTTCTCTCATGATTAGTTGATATGTTACTTTCTCATTTTTGTGTATCTCATGCTTACATGTTATTGCATTTTGATTATACTAATATTATCAAATTTATATGACCCCATTTATATGTCTCTGGTCCTCTCGGTATGGGGGTTTATCTCTATTGACTGGACCTAAGTGTCAAAGTGTTATTTTTACCCAAATCTTAGGTCCTTGTTTCTACAATAATTTTTTGTCTTTCTACACAAATGTTTGATAATAATTTATATGCATATGACCAATACTCCTATGAATTTATGCATTTATATTATTTATATGTGTTTTATTTAGATGCATATATAGTCTATAATTGTGCATTTACCCTATTAGAACTATGCATTTATGACCTTGAGATGTTCCACAAGGTCTAGCTGAAAGATGGTTTTTGATTCAGATATCCATTATCCTTTTGATCATTTTTGTACATTCACGGTTCTTATTTGGTCTCATATAACACATAATTCATTTGGATTCTTGATGTGAACCTTGACTAATTGGTCCCTAGGATGGACCTATCCTTTGATATTAGTAATCATGGTTTATTTTATGGAGTCATTTTGTGAATATCATTGAGTAATTGTCTGAGCTCACGCAAGATACATTATAGAATGTAACTTAATTCTAGAGGTAGGTCATGGATTATGATGGAACCCTTACAATTGAAGTTGAATTTCACTCTTGATTGATCTTGTGGTGGATGTGATTTTTTATTACTTGTTTTTACATTGTCTATTGCATTCTTTTTATTGCACCGTATCTTATGATTATGCACTCATGATAATAGTGTTGTATATGAATATTTCAAAAAAAATAAAAATTAGTGCATTTTTTTCTTGTCCTTTCAAGGGTTCACTGGTGAGGAATTACACCATGATTGTTGATGATAATAATATTACTAGGGAAGATATTCATAGGAATCAAAATAGAAAAATTTAGGTCCCATCAAAGGATACAAATGTTACCCCTCCTATGGAGAAAGATAGTGCTAAATAAATAATAACCAAATATTTAGGGATGGGAGACCTAATAGAGAGATCCATGATTTTTTTTGGATAGGGGTTAGGAAAAATCTCCAAAAAAATCTGAAGGTGAAATAGAGTCTTGAGGTTTCAGAGGAAAACTAAACACTTGTTCAAGGAAAAATAAGAAATATGAAGCCAGTTTCAAATTGCTTCTTTGATCCTATACTAAGTTTAGAGTAAAATCTAATATTTAAGGTCTTTTAGTATTTCCTTGTACATCCTGTTAAGGAGATTTCAAGATGTGTATTTTGGAAATTTTTGTTTGGGGATGATGTTCCTCCTCTATGGCCTCACTTGGTAAAGGTTAGATTAAATTTTATTGTTCCTTAAGATAATGGGTGCAATCTATTGATGGGGTTTTACTAACCATGTTTGCCAATAGTCATAAGTTGTCACCGGGTACCAGGGGTACTGGCCAACTCTGCCTATAAAGGCTATCCAGGGAAGTTAGATTCCCTGGGCCTCCAAGCACCTAGGTGTCAGGTCACGATGGTGTGGGGCTCGGTTGGGAGAAGTGACTATTTTTGAGGGGGATAGCTGGTTTCTTCAACTCATTCTCTTCGAAGATTCAGTAAGGTGAGGTTCCTCCAAGCATTCTATACTTAAAAAAATAAAACAAAAAAAGATCCTGTAGGGTCAGAAGTAATCCATCTATCTATAGTTATGTTTAACATTCAAAATATCGATAGTGCTCTGATATATTACACTAAATACCGAAGAAATATACAACCATCAGTTAGTATTTTATCAGTAGCAAGAGAAAAGAGGTCGTTAAGCTACTTGAAATATCAGAGTAGAAGACATAAGGAACATGAAACATAAAATAACATTAACTCAGAAGTTTGAATGCCAACAACATCATTGCAAAGAATTCTCCCTTCTTCATTAATATTTCTTCCAGCAAGCACTGGTGCGTGATACAATGGTGGCTCCAGGGGAGCATCTAACTATTTGAAAAATGAAACAATGGAGGATTGAGCTCTACAACTGAAATGAAAAATCGCTTTTCTATTACTCGTGGACAGAAAAATCATCAATTTCGCTGACCCTTGGAAATGGGCCGGTCTTACTATTTATACACATCTTCATCTAACCCTAACCCTAACCCTATTTTACATCATATTACAATAAAATACAATATTCAGGGGCCGGTACTACTTGCGCCACCCTACAAAAGACCTTGAGACGGAATAGGCCTGACATGTCAAACGAATAAGAAAAGAAGATAGAGCGAAAGAATCAGCCTCAAGAAGAGAGCCAAGAAAGAGAAAGAAGAAATCAAATCCTCGGGGATCGAGGCTACATGCCTCATAAATGGGAAATGCGTCACCCTGTCTCCAATGTGCCAGGTGTACCTCTTAAATGACACCTTGAGAAGACCATCTATTAGAAAACCAACCGTTGATCTGACATTCCTTGATGTAGCCAACTACCTTCTGACAGCCTTTATTAACCACTTCTGAAAGTGACCAGTCAGCCTCGGGGACCAGGACATGGATCACTTGAAAGAATACAAAATTTGGGATCCGAGACTCTGGGATCTGGGAATTTATGTTCTGAAAGAATAAAGAATACAAAAAGTTTAGATTTTCTCTGGCCTCCAGAGAAACTTTATTGTTGCTTGTTATCATTGAATTTTTGGAGAAGGCGGGAAATTCCATCCTCATCAATTTCTCTAAGGCAAGACCGCTGGTACTTAGCCACCTCAATTTGTTCTCCAAGCTCTGGAACATTATCTTTGAACTCATCAGCCATTTTTGCTGCATCATGACCACTAAGGATCATGCGAGTTAGCCCTATCATTTGGGTCCCATCTAGTCCCTCTGGGGATTAGTATTTAGATTCTATTAATTCATCAAATTTTCCCAAGATGTATTCCTCCAGAGTGCACGTATCGGTGTTGAATGGGTCAGCTCCAAAGACCTTGGCTACAAATACCTTGTACATATTTACAGATTATTGCACTATGTTAACTTTGTCATGTAGAGCCCCTACCAGTTGCTTGAGTACCTCCAATGTGAGGTCAAGTCTGGAGTGTTGGGTCTTCACAAAATCAAATGATTCTTCTTCCAGAATCCTAGATTTGGAGACCATCTCTTCCCCGAGGTTGAGGAGCTCTTCTAGCTCTACCTTCCAAGCCTTGTAGTTTTCCATGTCGCCCTCCCATATGTTAAGAATAGTCTCTGCCTAATGCAGAACATGTCATGCCGCATATAAATTCGGGAGGGTGGACACTAGGAAACGTCGGGTGTTTCCTATTTTAAGAGTGACCCACTCATTGACCGCTTAGGCCTTCTTCTTCATTGCTCATAGGGAGTCAATGTCGCTCTACGGTAATGGTGCATAGGACGTGGAGGCCTCCAGGTGAATGGCACTAATAGGCCTGGCCAGCTCGGTAAGGAACCCCATTAGGTTCGCTGTCTTTTCCTTTTCTGCTTTGAGCCTTTGGGCCTCCTTTTCGTATCTGGCCTCCACCGCCTTGGCCACTTCTTTCAATAGGTTTACTTCACCCTGTTTACCTCTCTTTCCCAGTGATATCTTCATGATATCATAATCTCTAGCCTTTTTCATCACCGCAACAGTGTCTGGGGGAGGTGTTGCAACAATGGCAACAGTTTCTCCTCCTGGCCCGGTTCAAAGAGTATGAACCATCTAGGCTTTCTTGGCCTTTGGTGGCTCCTGGACCTGGGCCATCATCTCAACTAGAGAGAGATGAGCTCTTGGGGTGGACGGGGCCTTTCTCTTCTTTCTCTCCACTAACCACTAAGGCAGCAGGGGTGGCTTGTTCGCCAAAGTCTATTCTTTTGGTTCCTCCTCGGTGCCTTGTTGTTGTTCCTCCTCAGTGGTGTGGGTCTCACCCACCCCTTTTTCTTTGTCTTGGGCCTCATCAGGGACATTTCCCCCAGAGGCATTTGTCTCTTTTGCCTTGTCCTCTGCCTCTTTAGTTTTTCCTGGACCTTCATCAGCTGTCCCGGGGGTTTCCTCTTCTCCTTATTCTTGTTCTTCGGCCTCAGTCGCCAGGATCTCTTCTTCTTCTAATACATCCTTTGGAAATGGGGGAGGTACCGGGCCAAGATTCAGTGTTTGCACCATGGTTATTACCTACCCAAAGGTTGCTCCAAGGAGTGGTGCTTGGAATGTGGTGCTGAGGTTATGGTTGCTCCTGTAGGTCCAGTTCCCTCAGTAGGTGCCGCTTGTTCATTCTTCCCTTGTTGGTCCACCCCCACATCTTGCATCTCTGCTATTTTGAAGGTGATTTCCTTCTCTATTTCCTTTTCTCCTTCCATTGGCTCCTGCTCCTACACAGTTATTTGTTCCTCAACTTCTTCTTACGCTAGGACCTCAACCTCCTGCTCAATGCCCCCCTATAAGTTACCAAATTCATCGATTGCAAAAACATCGTCAAACTCGTCCTGCGAGGGAGGGTTGTTCGGGACATCGATAGGCTCTTATACTTTCTCTGACTCTGGGGAGTCAGAAGAAAGGATTTCAACTTGTGGAGCCTGGGGCATCCCTAGCTCTGGCTCTTTTTTAGGCTTAGGGTCAAGCCTCCTTCTCTGGGTAATCAAGGGTGGGCCCGCATCCCTTACTGCTGCTTGCTCCACCGGATCCACCCCTGTTGCCTTAACCATTAAGGCTGCTAGTGAAGGGGAGGATGGAGGATGAATAGGTCTAGCCATGAGCACCGGGGTAGCCATCCATGTGATTAGGTTCTCCCTCATTTGTTGGGAGGCTACTATCAATTACCTTATCTATTTTTTAATGGGGACTTCTTGCACAGGATGATTTGTATCTATCCCTTTTCCTTTATCCACTCTCTGTGAAGAAGTCCCAGCCCCTGAGGTTTCTTTTGGTGCTGGCTAGGCTACTCTGCAAACACTCCCGGGGCACATCCTCTTAAAGTAAGCGTGGCTATGCTCAACCACCTCACAGGTGAAGTCCTTAATGGTGGACCCCTCCTGGGCATCCCAATTTACTAGTGGGAGGGCCAATGTATCGATCCCCTTTACTTTGTATTGGGGATCTATCATGGAGCCGACATCTGAGAAATCCTCCGGGAATCTCCAAAGCTTTAATCTTTTCATCATGCCCACTGTCATCCTAATGTAGTGCTGGCTCTGGACCTCTTCATCATCCTGGCAGTCTTCCCAAAAGTGCTTCTTCCCAAAATTCCTCCATATGGTATTGGTGGGGCTCTGAAGCCTGGGGAAGTGTCGTTGCAATCTTGTCGTGCGGATCAAAGTGCTTCCACGCCAAATAGAATTCTACCAAGTTATAGCTTTTCATCTCATTGTCTACTTCTTTGGCGGCAGCCAGACTACATGAATAATTCCCGCACATGATTGGGAATGGAATATTGGTCACCTTCTTTAGGGAAAAGAAGGCATGCAGCTCCATTATCTTCCTGCAAAATTTCAGGAGTACTATCTTGTCCCCGCAATGCTTAGGCAACAAGTAGGGTTTCCCAGAGAAGCTGGTCACCCTTATATATGTATGCTGCTGGTATTGTATATAATAGTGTCCATAACTCTGGACCAAATTCATCACCTCTGTGGATAGGTGGTATCCTGCATCCCGGGTGGGTGTGAGCAGGTGGTAGTAAATGAATGCGTTGTTTACTCTGTAGAAACTGGCCTCCCATTGAATCTGTGGGAAGTAGTCCCACGGGGCCTTTTGATCCAAGGCAAGCCCGAGTATGCCATCTATGAATAGCCCATGGGCGTGGGGCCTCCACTATTCCAGGGCCCAGAAAATATAAGAATTCAAGTAAAATTTCTTCTTCTTGGCCAGTTGGAGGAACTGGGAGTCGACATGGTTTGAAATTATAGCCGCCCAGTCGAAAAACTCCTCAGCCGTACTTATGCCTGTTGACGGGGTTTTGCTGACCAGGTCTGCCAACAGTCATAATTTGTCACTGGGTTCCAGAGAAATCGGCCAACTCCGCCTGCAAAGGTTGTCCAGGGGAAATAAATCCTTTGGGCCTTCTAGCGCCAGTTTCTGTTGACGGGGTTTTGCTGACCGGGTCCGCCAACAGTCATAAGTTGTCACCGGGTTCTGGAGAAATCGGCCAACTCCGCCTGCAAAGGTTTTCTAGGGGAAATAAATCCTCCGAGCCTTCTAGCGCCAGTTTCTATTGACGAGGTTTTGCTGACCGGGTCTGCCAATAGTCATAAGTTGTCACCGGGTTCCGGAGAAATTGGCCAACTCCGCCTGCAAAGGTTGTCCGGGGGAAATAAATCCTCCGGGCCTTCAAGCACCTGGGTCTCGGGTCACGACGATGTGGGGCTCGGTTGGGAGATGTGACTATTTTTGAGGGGGATAGCTGGTTACTTCAACTCATTCCTCCAGAGAATCAGAATAGTAAGGGTTTCCCGGAGCATTCTACACTTAGCGAATAAAGCGAAAAAGATCCTGCAGGGTTAGAAACATTTATCTAACTACAGTCATGCTGAAAAGTCCAGAACATCAACAACACTCTGAAAGAATACACTAAATACCAAATAAATACACAACCATCAGTAGCGGGAATGAAGAGGTCGTTAATCTACTTTAACATATCAGAGTGAAGGACATACAGAACGTTAAAACATAAAATACCATTAACTCAGAAGCAGAGACACTAACAACTTCATTGCCAAGAATCCTTCCTTCATTAATGTTTAGTCCAGCAAGCACTAGTGCGTGATACAATGGTGGCTCCAAGGGAGCATCTAACTACCAAGAACAGAACAATGGAGCATTGAGCTCTGCAACCAAAACCAGAAATCACTTTGCTATTTGTTATGGACAACAAAATCATCAATTTTGCCGACCCTTGGAAATGGGCCGATTTGCCTATTTATACAACTCTCTCTAACCCTAACCCTATTTTACTGTGTTTTAATAAAATATAATATCTGGGGGCCGGTATTACCTACGCCACCCTACAAAAGACCTGGAGACGGAATAGGTCTGCCATGTCAGAAGAAGAAGACAAGAATATACATCGGAAGAATCAACATCGAGAAGAGAACCGGAGAGAAGAAAGAAGAAAGCAAGTCCCCCGGGGACCAAGGCTACATGCCTCATAAATGGGAAATGCGGCGCCCTATCTCCAATGTGCCAGGTGTACCTTTGAACGGCGCCTCGAGAAGATCACCCTGTCAGAAGCCAACTGCTGAGCCAATGCCTCTTGATGTGCCCAACTACCCTCTAACAGTCTTTATTAACCGCCTTTGAAAGTGACCGATCGGCCTCGGGGACCGGGACACGGATCACTTTAAAGAATACAAAATTTTGGATCCGAAACTCTGGGATCCGGGAACTTACATCCCCAAAAGAATAAAGAATGCTTCATGCTCAAGTTTCCCCGATTCCTGGGGGAACGCTCAAGGCTGTTTATTATCGTTGAAGGCCTGAAGGATGTGGAAAATGCCATCTTCATCAATCTTCCTTAGGCTGGCCCTTCGGTGCCTGGCCACTCCAACTTGTTCCGCCAGGTCTGGAACATTATTTTTGAACTTATCTACCATCTTTGCAGCATCATGGCCTTTAAGCACCATTTTGGTCAGTTTTGTCATTCGAGCCCCATCCATCCCCTCTAGGGATTGATACCGAGATGCCATCATTTCATCAAAATTCCCCAAAACTGATTCCTTGGGGGTATAAGTATTTGTACCAAGGGGATCAACCCCGAAAGCCTTTATTACAAATGACTTGTACAAATTGGAAGAATACTTCACGGCGTTTACCTTCTCCTGTAAGGACTCTACTAGTTGCTTGGTTACCTCCAATGTGAGGTCCAGTCTGGAGTGTTGAGCCCTTACGAAATCAAATGATTCCTCACCCAGAATTTCAGATTCAGAAATTATGTCTTCCCCCACGGTGAGGAGCTCTTCGAACTCCACCCTCCATGCCTGGTAATTCTCGGCATCACTCTCCCACTGCTCAATCAGTGCTTCTGCCTACAAAATAATCTGCCGGGCCATATATAAATCTGGGAGAGTGGCCGCTAGGAAACGCCGGGTGTTTCCTATCTGTAGAGCGACCCATTCGTCTACTGCCTGGGCCTTCTTCTTCATTACTCGCAGGGAGTCTATGTCGCTCTGCGGAAATTCCTCTGATGTGGAGGTCTATGGAGGGGTGGCGTTGAGGGGTCAGGCTAGTTCTGCAAGCAACCCCATGAGGTTTGCATTCTTCTCCTTTTCTGCCTTGAGCCTCTAGGCCTCTTTTTCATATCGGGCCTCCACTGCCCTTGCTGCCTCCTTTAGCAGGTCCATTTCACCCTGCTTCCCCCTTTTACCTAAGGATACCTCTGCTATATTATAGTCTGTGGGGTCAGTAGTCGCTTCATCAGCGTCTGGGGGAGGCATTTCTATCACCGCAACTGTTTCTCCGCCCGGCCCAGTCCGAAGGGTATGAACTGTCCAGGCCCTTTTTGCTTTTGGCGGGGCCTGAGCTAAGGCCATCATTTCGGCCAGGGAGATAGGGACTGTTGGAGCGGATTGGGCTTTCCTTTTTCTGCTTTCTGCCAGCCATGGAGGTGGGAGAGGTGGCCTTCCTGCCAGAGTGTGTTCTTCAGATTCTCTCCCGGTGTCCGGTGGCGGCTGCTCCTTTTCAACATGCACTTCCTCTGTTTCTTTCCCTGCCGGAACCTCTTCTTCAGCAACATCTTCAATTTCTATCTCCTTAGCCTGGTCCCGGATGTCAATTGATATGTCTAGACCCTGTTCAGCTTCTTCTGAGATCTCTTCTTCATGTTTCTCTTCTTCTTCTTCTTCTTTTATCAGTAGTAGGGGCGGTATCGGGCCAAGATTCAAAGTTTGGACCACTGTGATTACCTGCCCGAAGGTTGCCCCTGGGAGTGGCCTTGGGAACACGGTGGCTGGGGTTACGGTTGGTCCCAAAGTTCTGGGTCTGGGTTCCTCAGCGGATGCCTTCTGTTCACTTGGTGGCTGTTGGTCCACTCCCAGACCTTCTATTCCTGGGGCCCCAGAGATAATCTCTGGTTCTGGCCTCTTTTCTTCTGTCTGCTACTCTTCTCATTCCGCAGCCTCTTACTCTGGGACTTTCGTCCCCGCTTGTGTATCATCCCCTTGCAGATTTCTGAACTCATCGACTGCAAACATGTCAAACTCCTCTTCCGGAGGGGGATTGGCTGGGATGTCCACCTGTTCTGTTTCCTTCTCCGGTTCTGGGGAACTGGAGGAAAGGATTTCCACTTCTTTTGGGAGGGAATCCCTTGGCGCTGGTTTTGCCTTCGGCTGTGCAATATGCTTTCTCTTCCTCTGGGTGATTAGAGGCGGCCCCGCATCAGCAATTGCTGCTGCCTCCGTTGGATCCACCCCCGTCGCCTTGATCATCAAGGCTGCCAGTGACGGGGAGGAAGGAGGACGAATTGGTCCGGCCATTAGCGGGGGAGTGGCAAGCCTTGTGATCAACTGCTCCCTCATTTGTTAGGAGGCTGCTACAGATTGTTTAATCTATTCCTGAATGGGGACTTCTTACGTGGAGGAGGTTGTATTTATCCTCTTTCCCTTTTCTGCGCCTTGTGCAGAAGTCCCGGCCCCCGGAGTCAACTTTGGTACCGGTGGTGGTGCTACTTTTGGTACCAGCCTGGAGGCTAGGCGCGTAATCCCAGGGCATGCCTTCTTAAAATAGGCATGACTTCTCTCGACTACTTCCCGAGTGAAGTTCTCAATCGTGTGGTCCTCCTGAAGGGCCCAATTCATTACCGGCAGTGGCATTTTGTCGATCCCCTTTTCTTTGTACTGGGGGTCTATGGTGGGGGTGTCGTCTGAGAAGCCCGCCGGGAACCTTCGAAGCTTTAGCTCCTGCATCATTCCGGCCGTCATTCTATCATAATGCTGGCTACGCACATCCATATCATCCTAGCGATCCACGCAAAAGTCTTCCATGTGTGCGTGGTGGGGCTCTGAAGCCCGGGGCAGTGTCGTTGCAATTCTGTCATGCGGATCAAAAATTTTCTGCGCCAGATAAAATTCTTGCAAGTTGTAACATTGTAGCTCATTATTTGCCTCCTTTGCGGTGGCCAGAGTGCAGGTGTAGTTCCCACAGGAGATTGGGAATGAAACATTGGGGACCGTCTTAAGGGCCAAGAAGGCATGTAATTCCATCATCTACCGGCAATATTCCAGCAACACGATCTTGTCCCCGCAATGCTTGGGCAACAAGTAGGGTTTCCCAGAGAAGTCGGCAACCCTTATGTGTGTGTGCTGCTAGAACTGGATATAGTAGTGCCCATAACTACTAACCAATTTCATCGCCTCAGTAGATAAGTGGTATCCGGCATCCCGGGTGGGCGTGAGCAAATGGTAGTAAATGAAGGAGTCATTTACCTGGCAGTAACTGGGGAAGCTGGCCTCCCATTGAATCTGTGGGAAATGGTCCCACGGTGCTTTCTATCCCTGGCCAAGTCTGAGAATTCCATCTATAATCAGGCCATTGGAGTGGGGCCTCTGTTGGGCCAAAGCCCAGAAAACATAAGAAGTCATGTAGAACTTCTTCTTCTCGTTCAGCTGTAGGAACTGAGAGTCGACATGATTGGAGATAATGGTCGCCCAATCGAAGAATTCTCCCTTAGTGGAGATTCCCAGGAGGAAATAGTACATCCATTTTGCAAATTCCTGGGCGGAGGGTTTCCCAAATACCCGGGCCAATGCTATCATCCCCATTTGGATGCTTTCCTTGAATTCAGAGTGGGGGATATCTATCTTCATTCTTTTTAGATCCCTCTTTGGGACCTTCAGCCAGTTGGTGTTCATGTACACCCGAGCGGCATCCTCCAGTTGGTTGAATTGTTTCAAGGCCTCTGTCCTTGTGACCACCGAGGACCTATCAAATTGTGGGATACCCAAGCCTGCTTGGAAAGTAACTAGGTCAAGGGACACCAGTGGAGTGGGGAATCCCGTAGGTTCTGCAGCCGCTAACATGACAGCCCAGATGGAAGAGTTATAGTTGGCAGCCAGGGTGAGAACAAGCTTCGGAGACTGCATGGAGCATGGGAAGCAAGCTGCCCAGAGAATTCCGGAACCTCCAACGTTGGTTGCAATTTTGTCTCCAGCCTGTCGCTGGATATGCATTATCTTTACTAGGGCCTGCATTTCTACCCAAGTCCTGACACTAGGGTCGGTCATTAATTTTACCTGGGACTCAATCTTTGAGCCCACAATCTCCTCACCCCGCATAAATTTCATAGTGAGGGGTAGCTTTTCCAGGGCCTTCTCTATCTTTGACTTTTCCGCCACCCTGGTCTCGTTTGTGGATTGCAACTCCGGACTTCCGAGAGGAGATGATGTGGATGCTTCAGACATAGTTGTAAAATGAAGTCCGGACCTGCGAGACAAAGTAACCGTCAGAACATATTTATCAAAATAAAACAATAACTTTGGGGTCCGTAGTTCTTACCGTTTCGTCGTTTTCTTTTCCTGAAAAGTTAATTTTACGCATAAGTACCCAAAAAGAAAAACATAAACTTAGCATTTTCCATTATATCTCTAGGTCCGGGAAATTTTATCACACTTGAGGATGTCATAGGATGAATGGTGGAAAGAGGCCTGAGGCCCAGAGAAATTACCGTTAGCAAAGAATAATGTGGAAACAAGTCCACGTGGACGCCACGTGCGCTGGCATTGAATAGATGTGATGGCACTGGCGGCAGAGCCAACTGTTCGAACGCGCGAAAAGGGAAAGCCACTTGGCCAGAAGTAATTGCACACATGGGAAATAAATGAGGCTCTGACAACCTTGATGGAGGAGAGAGAAAACTGCCTATTTGAAACCGGCCGAGAGCCGAGTTTCAAACAGGTGGTTTTCTGCCTCGAAACAAGCTTTGAAGCAAAAAACCAACAGCAAGGGCGACTCGACTAGCTCGTTGAGCCACCTGAAAGGATATACAGAGAGCCAAGGGGTATATACATGGAACATAGGAGATATATAAGGGTTACCTACAGAAATATACATATATACATGAATATACACACAGACGAATCCCGCGGGAAAAACCAGACGAAGCTGAAACAGGAATATATAGCTACTTACATTATGCACATGTTATCTACAGGCTATTTACAAATTATTTACAGACTATCTACATCTGCGCAGAAGGCGGACAACCTTCTAGCAGAGCCGAGCTATCAGCAAGCGGAAAAACCAGAAGAATAAAGAAACAACAGAGAAACAAGGAAAACAAAAACAAAAACAAACTGACCCAAAGAAAACCAGAAAACGAAAGCAAGAAGGAAGAGGAGGGAAG
>MU223362.1:2034424-2093052 GCA_018584345.1 Thuja plicata | reverse complement strand
ACTAGCGTACGTCTGAGAACAGTAGAAGGTGTTAAGCTTTGATTACCACAAATTTCTCTGTAACTGCTCTGCTAATCGCTTTGAAAATCGCTCTATTTCGCTCTAAGTGCTCGAAGATTTTAATCGCAGTAAGTGTGAAAATGACAGGCGTGTCTATTTATACCCACGGTAAAAAGTAATCCTCCTCATTCCAGAGATTTCAGGCTAGGCAAAACATCCGAACTTCGGGCCCGGGGATTCCTTGCGACGATGTTCTTAAGACTTAGGAACATCATCGCAAAAAATCCCGGAGTCCGGAATCCAGCTTCCAACCCAAAAGGCAACCTATCCCAGAGGGGAAAAATAAAACAAGACAACAACACACACCGGGGAAGAAAACCCCGGAGAGAGAAAGAAAAAAGGAAAAAGGGAAAAGCCGCAGCAAAAAGCAAAGCAAAAGCGAAAAAAGGGGGGACCCAACATTTTTCACACAAAATGTAGGGACAGGGATGCAGGGCATAACAATGCCGAGTAAGAAGTAGTACATCCACCCAGAGAATTCTCGGACATGTTGTTGCCCGAAGACCCAGCATAGTGCTATTATCCCCATCTGGATGCTCTTTGAATTCAGATCTAGGGATCTCTAGCTTCATTCTCTTGGGGTCTCTCTTTGGGACTTTGAGCCAATTATTTTTCATATAGATGCGGGTCGCCTCCTCCAATTGCTTGAATTGGGCCAAGGCATCAAACCAGGTGACCATGGTCAGCTTGGTGAATTGAGGGATTCCCAAGCTCCTCTAGAAGGTATCAGGGTTAAGAGATACTAGAGGAGTGGGGTACCCTATTGGCTCCAGTGGTGCAAGCATAACAGCCCAAACAGATGGGTTGTAAAGAGCCGAGAGCATGAGAATAAGCTTTAGTGACTGCACCGAGCACAAGAAGCAAGCTGCCTTTAGGATCCCAGAGTTACCAATTTTTATGGCCAAAGAATCTTTTTCTTGTCATTGAATGTACATGAATTTGACCAAGGCCTACATTTTTGGCCATATCCCGATGCTAGTGTCGGTAAAAAGCTAGACCTTAGACTCAATCTTTGAGCCCATGATGACTTCGTCCTTAATGTATTTCAGGCTCAAAGTCATCTTTTCCAGAGCCTTCTCCATTTTGGATTTTACTGATGCCCTGGTACTTGCTGTAGATGGAAGTTCCAAACTTCCAGGTGGTGAGGATGCAGATGCTTCAGACATGTTTGAAAGTGTACTCTGAAAACCTACAAGGAAAACTGACCATCAAAACGTATTAATAAATAAATACTCTGGGGTCCTGAAATCTTACCATCGAGGTGCCTGCTTTCCCTAAAAAGTTAGTTTTGTTTAAAAACTCCGGAAAGCACACATACATATTATGAACTTAGGAATTTGATTAACCATCCAGGTCTGGGAATTTTATCACATTTGGTAAGAAGGACATGGGATGGATGATGGCAGGAGACCTAGAGCCCAGAGAAGTGACCGTTGGTAAAGATGTGTACAAAAAGGAAATCCGTCAGACCCACATGGGCGCCACGTGGGTGAGTAATAAATGTGAGTTATGGCGATGACGATGGAGCCAACTGTCTGAATGTGTAAAAAGTGAAGGCCACTTGGACAGATTTAAATGTGTGCATGGGACATTAATGAAGGACATGCTAGTTTTATGGAGGAGGAGAGAGAAAATTGTCTATTTAAAACTGGTCGAGAGCCGAGTTTTAGACAGGTGGTATTCTTCTCAGAATGAGCTTACGGGCAAAAAACCAATGACATAGGCAACTCGGCGAGCTTCCTAAGCTACACAGTAGGATACACATAGGATATACATCAGAGTCAAGGGATATATACATAGGGAATGGAGGGATATACAAAAAATTTACACTAATATTTACACATATATACATCACAGAATGAATATCTATAAGAAACCAAAAAAAAACATAGAATATCTACAACTTTATACACTATTTATAGACTAACTACACCTGCACAGAGGGTGGACAACCCTCTGGCAGAGCCAACCCACCAATGAGCGGAAAAACTAGAAATACATGAAAGACGAACAAAACAAAAAAAAAGAAAAGACAACAAAGACAGAAAGAAAAACAACACCAGACAGAAGGAAAGCCAAAGGGAGGAGAGGAGGCACCAACCTGAGAATGCAGAAACAAGAGGAAAAGAAGCCCCTATGGAAGCTCTGCAACAGCTACAAGTGCCAAATGATCACAATCAGTCACCACAAACCACTCACAATCGCTTGGAAATGCTAGAAATATTTAGTACTGGATTATCGTTAATTTGCTGCAAATCGCTTTGAAATCGTTCTGATTGCTTGAGTGTTTAAATCATGGTAAATGTGAAAATGATAGGTAACTTCTATTTATATCCACAGTAAAAAGCAAGGCACCTTTCCATCCGCAAACTCTGGACAGTCAGACCTCCAGACTCCAGGCCCGGGGATTCCCTGCGATGATATCATCTTAAGGAAAGAGAACATCGCGGCGGAGAATCCCGGAGTCCGGAGTCTGGCTCCCGACAAAGGATGACAAACTTCGGGACCGGGGTTCTGAAGGCACAAGAAACCAACAAAACAAAGCACAACCATGGGGAAGAAAACCCTGGAGAAAGAAAACAAAAAGAGAAAAAAGACAAGGCAAGAACAAAAAGTAAAAACAAAAAATGGGGACCCAACATTTTGCACACAAAATGTAGGGACGGGGATGCAGGGCATAAAAAATGGTGACTATCTGGGACAAATGTCTTAGCACATTAAAGAACTATAGAATCTCTAGTTAGCAAACCTGAACAAGTCACTACTCAAAGTATCTGACAGGCAAAGAGAAACATATCTAAGACAATATAGCCACACAGGATCCATTCTATAGTCTTTTCATCAGTGGTGGAGTGTGTGCTTTGGAAGGAAATCAAGCTGATGACCTCTGAGATGAGTAGAGAAGGGGCACTAGTTACATTGAACCACAGTCATCATATTTGTCCATTTCTCTTGAAGATTGGAGCTTTGTTCCACTTCCCTTTTTCTTGTTATTTTGTACGTTTCTAGGTGGGAGGGCAGTACTTCTTTCACCATCAAGCTTAAGCTTAGCTAATCTTAATGGCGGTACTCCTTTCACCCTTCCACCTATTTCACATGTTGAGTACGGGATGAAACTCTAGACCCAGAAAGAATTCTTTAAAATTTTAGACTTGGGTCAACCAACCAGTACAACCGATCTATCCTCGGTGTGTCCGATTACTTGTTCCTTATATATTTTTATTTCACTGATTTCCAGAGCTCTGAAGATAAAAACCTATGGAGATTACTCAGTATGTACCACCAAACCTGTAAAATGGCTCCAAAGACCAGACCGATTCCACTATGCTGAAGACAGATTCTTAAGTTCACCATGCTATAGACATCATATCGAAGACCAGGATTTATGCGAAGCATTCCAATCCTTAGAAGAGAGAAAAAAATGCCGAGACCCGAAAAGAAAACCAAAAATGAAAACAAGAACCACCAAAAGAGGATTGCCCTGGAGGGCAGCCAACAAGACTATTTATAGGACATGGTACCTCCCAAAAAGGCACCGAGAAATAAATATTTACAAGTGGAAAGCTTTACATAGAGTATAATTTCAAACAAACTTACCCTACTCAAAGTAGTGTTTGAGAAACTGTCCATTGACGGGCAATGGGACAAGTTCCTTGATCATGGTGTTAAGGTGGTAATTATTTTCCCTATAGATTTCTAAGATTAAATATGGTCTGAGCCAGAGCTATTGGAACTTGGTGTGCTTTCCTTTCTTTTCCCGGGCCTTGTCCTACAACAAGACCAAGTCTGAAATCTGAAAAGCCTTGTATTGGGCTCTGCGGTCAAACCATCATTTTACCACTGCTTGATGACATGCAAAATGTTCAAGGGCTATGTCTTTATGTTCTTCCATTCGCACAAGATTTAGGAGCTGAACCTCCACAATGTTGTCCCGGTTGTTGAATTCCTGCATAAACTGTAAAACTCGAATCTGTAAGTTAATTGGGAACACAGGGTTCTAGCCATAAAATAGATGGAATGGGGACGTTCCCAGGGTGGCTTTAATTTGAATGCGATCCACCTAGAGGGCAAATTTTAACTTTTGATGCCAATCCTAGGGATTTTTTTCTAGCAGGTGTTTGATCACTTTAAGCATATTTTTATTCGTAGATTCAGCAACATCGTTCCCCTGGGGGTAATAGTTGCTGGAGAACTTTAGAGTGATCTTCCAATTGTAGGTCCACTCAAGCAATTGTGCTAAAAAAAATGCCAGACCATTGTCATATACTACAGCAAAAGGCATTCCAAATCTAGTGACGATGTTTTCTTCCAAGAATTTGATAACTATGTCTGTCGTGTTGTTTTTGCAAGGTATGGCTTCAGACCACCAGGTGCAGTAATCGGTTGCAGTTAGGATGTATCTGTGGTTGGTGGATGAGTTGGGATTGATTTCCCCAATGAAGTTGAATGCCCACTGGGAAAAGGGCCTAGCCTTGAATACTGGTTGCAAAGGCATTGCTGGGTTATGCTCACGATGTGCCGTGGTATGGCAGGTATGGTATTTTATAACATGAGTGTAAACATATTTGAATATACAGGGCCAATAGTATCCAGCCTGAAGGATCTGATGGGCAGTGGCATCAGCTGAGCCATGTCCAGTTCTAAACTGCCCATGAAATTCATCAATCATCTTCACAGCTTGGTCTCTGTCGATACACCAGAGGTACACTCCCTCGTAGTTCCTGCGGTAAAACACAGAGTTTTTGATCATGAAGTGAGCGCTTTTCATCTGTGGGGCATGGCATTTATTGGGAGGTAATCCCTCCGAGCATGTTTTATTCAGTAGCCAATATACCAGATCGATATACCACGAGTCTTGAGTGATGGACTCCACCGTGTAAGTTTGACATTCTATGTGGGGAATCTCTTCTTCCATTGCTTGACTCAGTCCCTGGCCCCAGACTATCTTCATGGGTTGCATTTCCAAATCATATTCTTGGAGGATGGCCATCCATTTCCCCTATCTTTTGCCCAGCTCACTTTGCATCAGCAGAGACTTCACGGCCTGGTCTGGGATGATAGCATGCACCTTGCTTCGGAGAATGTAATGCCAAAATTTTTTCACGACATGAACAAGATCAAAGGCCTGCTTTTCTAGTGATGAATACCAGACTTCAACATTCTTGAAGGGGGAGCTCATGAAAGCTATTGGTCATTCTTCCCCTTCAACCTTTTGAGTCAACACTGCCATGGCAGAATACGGCCAAGAAAAGGAGTAAATGTAAAATGGAAGGGAGTAGTCTGGACTAGCCAGGATGGGTGCTTCTGTTATTGTCTGTTTGATCTGGGAAAATGCCCACTTTGCTTCAAGAATCCACTCAATCTTGGTATATTTTTTCATCATTTCATTGATTGGTTTTACTATTTTGGCAAATCCAGTGATGAACTGCCGGATGAAGTTGATCTTCCCGAAGAAAGATTGCATCTCTTTCTTGCTGCCAGGCATTTGTAAGTTTAGCAATGCTTCAACTCTCTTCGATTAAATGGATATTCCCTTCTCAGAGATGATATGCCTGAGAAACTTCCCTTCGGTGGCCCCGAATATGCACTTCTTGGGGTTGAGGGATTTTCCATACCGGTGACATCTCTCACAGATCTGAGCAAGGTGGGTGGAACGGTCACGCCTATCCTAGAAAAATATGGTCAAATCATCCATGTAGATGATTATGAACTGATTCACAAGGCCCTCGAATACAATTTCCATGGCCTTTTGAAATGTGGCCCCTGCATTAATCAAGCCAAAGGGCATTCTCCTGTATGCAAACGTTCCCCACTTGGTGGTAAACGTTGTTTTCTCCCTATCTTCATACTTAACCATGACCTAGTTATACCTAGAGAACCCATCCAAGAATGACATCATCTGGGATCCATTCACTATCTATAACACCTCATCCAATGAAGGGAGAGGGTGATTATCTTTTTTGGAGGCCTTATTCAAGTTTCAAAAATTCACACAAAGGCAAATTTCACCGCTCTTTTTTCTCACAGGGACTAGATTGGCAACCCATGTAGTGTGTCAGATTGGAAAGATTATCCGGGCTGACAGCAATTTTTCTACCTCTTAACGAATTAGAGGTTCGATCAGTGGGTTGACCAATCGTTGGTTTCGCCAAAAAGGCTTAGCATCATTTTTCAAGGGAATAGTAAGAGTCATAATGGATGTGTCATATATTTTCAAATCTTCATATCCCCATGCAATTACATCTATGTATTCTCAGAGAACCGCGAGAATCTTATCCTTCTCCTCAAGGGAGTAGGAGGTGCCAATGTGGATCATCTTTTCTTCACCGGGTTGGCCGATGTTTATCCTTTCAAACTTTCCCCCCTCAGAGGAAGATGACATCTTTTCCCAGGCCCAAGGGTTTGAGTCAAAGATTTATTCAAGTGTAACCATCCCCTTCGGGATGGTATTGGTGGGCAGGTCCATGATCCCATCATCTTCGTCACCCTGCCCAGTATCGTCATGGTCTCATTCTTCCACTACCTGGTCTTCAAAGACACCAACATTGGCCATGAAGGCTAGGATATGTTGATCATCCTCAAAAATCCTAAAGTGGGTGACATTATCTGGAATGGATGGGGTAGGGACCATCTCAACTAAAAATCTCTGGAGTTGAGAGTCGGCCATTGGCTCAAGTGTGCTGGCAAAAATGGCAAGGGCATCCGGGACATAGTTCCATCGCCGGGGAATGAGGTCAATGCCAAAGGCATCAAAATATTCAATAAGGCTCCAAGCCTAATTGTGGTATGTGGCCTGTCTCTTGTTGTGATACGTATATTGACTTCAGACTTGTTTGACAACCAACTCTGAATCACCCAGAGCCCGGAGGTGGGTGACACCTTTCCTTAATGAAAATAAGAGTCCAAGGACCAAAGCCTCGTACTCTGTAACATTGTTTGTGCAGTTGAACTATAGTCTGTAGGATGTGAGGAAGGACTTCCCTCGCAGGTTAATTAATTCTACCCTGGCCCTACAGCCTTGTTTGGATCGGGCTCCATCGAACTTGAGGGTCCACAAATCACTATTTGTAGTTTGGGGCTGGGGAGCAGAAGTAGCCTTTGGATTGCTTTTGGGAGACTTGGGAGGAGCTTCCTCCTGAACTGTTGGTGTGCAGGTAGGGTTTACCTCTAGAGGAGATTGAATTTGGGATTCCCAAGGAGATGGCACCAAAGGAGTGCATCCCATAGGAACACTGGGTTCCAGGGAATCAGCTAAACATTCTCTATTCTGGAAGCCATCGATGTGTCGGGTAGTGATTGAAAGGTAGGGCCCAATCTCAAGTTCTGAATGTTTTTGATAGTGTACTCAGCACCAAGTGTCAGATAGAAGTGTGGCAGGGGTCACCATGGCACCTTGGGAGTTAATCTCAACTCTCAACTTTTCTTCTAGGTCCTGGGTTCTCTGCAGCACTATGGGATCCTCCCCGGGGGTAAAATTGAATGTTAATATTTTAAAGGGTTGGTACACCCTGGGGGAAGTCTCAGAGAAAAAGACCTCACTAACCTTCCCGACCTCGGTAAGGGCCTATTTCATCTGGGGTTCACTTTCAACCCAGATCTTGTTTGATTCTCCTTCCCAAGGGAGCCATAAGTGGGAGAAGTTGGTTGAAAAGTATCCATTCAAGGACTTAGACCAATTCTGACTTAATAACATCCCATAAGTCTTTGGGATGTTCACCACTTGGACGTTGATTATGCTAGCTATCCTGGGGTCCTGAATAAGTTGTATTCGGATGTTCTTCAATTTCCCCACCATTTTCACGGCAGTCTTATCCAGTTGGATCACTGCACCATTAGATGGGGTGGGATGGAATCTGAGCTTCTAACAAATGGATAAGAGCATGATGTTACCCAAAGCTCTGGAGTCTACTAAGAAATTGTGTATGTTCTTGGCTTGGATATTCAGGCCTAGTAGGAAGGGAGGATCTTCATTGTTCCCCTGAAAGACAGCCGTGTTGGCATCTTCAAACGAGATAGTCTTGGGCAGATGACTAATGACTTCCAGTTTTCCCAAGAGCTTCAGAAGAGACTTCTTCTGCTCTGGAAAATTTAGAAAAACCTCCATCAAGGTCATGGAGGTGGTGGTCTATTCTAATGCCTTTGTAATGTCAAATCTTCCTCCCAAAAATTGGTGACTGCCCTCGGCTAGGTCTTTTACTTGGTTAGAGCTAGAACCTTTTAGAAGAGTGGGTCAGTCGGTTGCGTTATCCCAAGGAGGAGGAGTATCCTTGATATGGGGCATAGGCATGTAAGCTGGTCCTTTACCAACCTAACTCTGAGTATTGTATGGAGTCCATGGGTTGGTGAAGGCATTGGCCTCAAAGGGCGGGATGGATTCATCAAAGAATCCATGCAATTCATATTCCTCTTCATCTTCTCCAGAAGTTCTGAAGAAGATGGTCTCACAGGTGAAGGCACTATGGGTTGATTCTTGCACCGGAGGCTCTGGGGGAGTAGCATCATGTGATTGTTGTCTGTCTAGCTGGGAGATCAAGATGACTTTTTCCAACGTGGCACAATTCACCTCATTGTGTGAGCCCATGTCGTGCAATCTACACCAATTAGTCATGGGTTGGAAGTCTATGACTGGTGTGAAATGTGATGGTCTAGCACTACTTTGGTTGGTGTTTTGGTTCAAAGGTGGACCTCCAGTGTTCGTGTTATTGCTCCATTGTTGTTGATTGGGCCAAGGTTCATTGTTGAAGTTTCTACCCCCGGCATTTTTGTTTCATTGCCCAGAGAATATATTTCCCCTATGGGAATTAGAACTCTGGGGTGCATAGGACCCCGCCTTCAGTTGACCCATGTCCACAGTCAAGGTAGACAACATTCGCTGGAGGGACTCAACCTCGAAAGTCAACTGAGTATTGGTGTTGCAATGTGACGATTGTTGCTATTGGTTCTCTGGGAAGGCAGCAGTATTAGCCAGAGTCAAGGGTGGCAATCCTCTAGTCGTGGATGACTGAAAGAAGGGCACTCCAGATGATTGTGCCTGAGGCTACTATGCCTGCTGCGGCTGATTCCAAGGGAAAGCTTCCAGACCTAGTACCGCCTGAGTCTATGTTGGATAAACGTATTGGGCCTGTTGGTCTATCAATGGTGGTGGGGGATTCATTGCCATTGAGAGAGAACCCATTGCCAGATTGGGGTTATACCCCCTGGCATACGCTATTTCACCGGGGATCATGTTGAAGGGCGCGCTCTGCCCAATCCCACCTGGGAACTTGTTGAGACCACGGGATAATTCTAAAGCTAGGTTGTAAACCTTTGCCAAAGTGTCCTGGTCACCCACGATGGTTTTTCTCAAAGGAGAGTGGCAATGAAGGGGTCCATTGTGTTAAGATAAGTCTGTATGGTTACTTCTGGGGATGGAATGAAAGGGCCCATGCACCGCTTCAAGGCGCGTTGGAACCGATGGTTGAATGTTGTAAGAGGTTCATTGGGTTCCTTCCTAATGGAGATGAACTGTCTATGGGACTAGGCTGGGTCCACATGTATGTGAAAGGCAGCCAATAAGGCATCCTCCATGTCTTGCCAACTGTTAATGGAGTTGGCAGGAAGGTTAAGGTACCAGTTTAACTCACCCTGCCCTAAGGACAAGGGAAACATCTAGGTCACAACATCTTCATGCTGGATCTGGTGTCGGTTCATGGCATCCTTATATGCCTGTAAATTCTCTTCTGCGGTCCGTGAGCCTAAGTGCTCATAACGTGAGAAAATCTTCTCCGGGTGTGAGGGTAAGTCATTGATTGCACCCAAAAAAGTTCCCATTGGGGACCCTGTGTTATCAAAATATGTAGCCATTGGGGGAACTAGATTTTGAGTAGTTTGAGTGTTGGTTCCTAGGATGCCCTCCTTCTAGCACCAAATTTTGTTGACGGGGTTTTATTGACTGGGTCCGCGAACAGTCATAAGTTGTCACTGGGTACTGGGGGTACCGACCAAATCTACCTGCAAAGGCTATCCAAGGAAGTTAGACTCCCCGAGCCTCCAAGCACCTGGGTTTTGGGTCACAATGGTGCAGGGCTCAGTTGGGAGAAGTGACTATTTTCGAGGGGGATAGTTGGTTTCTTCAACTCATTCTCTTCAGAGATTCAGTAAGGTGAGGTTCCTCCAAGCATTCTATACTTAGAAAAAAAAATGAAAAAAGATCCTGTAGGGTTAGAAGTAATCCATCTATCTATAGTTATGTTTAACATTCAAAATATCAATAGTGCTCTAATATACTACACTAAATACTGAAGAAATACACAACCATTAGTTAGTATTTTATCAGTAGCAAGAGAAAAGAGGTCGTTAAGCTACTTAAAATATCAGAGCAGAAGACATAAGGAACATGAAACATAAAATACCATTAACTCAAAAGTTTGAATGCCAACAACATCATTGCAAAGAATTCTCCCTTCTTCATTAATATTTCTTCTAGCAAGCACTGGTGCGTGATACAATGGTGGCTCTAGAGGAGCATCTAATTATTTGAAAAATGAAACAATGGAGCATTGAGCTCTGCAACTGAAATGAAAAATCACTTTTCTATTACTCATGGACAGAAAAATCATCAATTTTTCCAACCCTTGGAAATGGGCTGGTCTCACTATTTATACACATCTTCATCTAACCCTAACCCTAACCCTAACCCTATTTTACATCATGTTATAATAAAATACAATATTCGGGGGCCGGTACTACCCGCGCTGACCTACAAAAGACCTTGAGACAGAATAGGCCTGACATGTCAGAAGAATAAGACAAGAAGATAGAGAAGAAGAATTAGCCTCGAGAAGAGAGCCAGGAAAGAGAAGGAAGAAATAAAATCCCCAGGGATCGAGGCTACATGCCTCATAAATGGGAAATGCGGTGCCCTGTCTCCAATGTGCCAGGTGTACCTCTAAAATGGTGCCTCGAGAAGACCATCTGTCAAAAAACCAACCATTGATGTGATGTTCCTTGATGTAGCCAACTACCTTCTAATAGCCTTTATTAACTGCTTCTGAAAGTGACCGGTCGGCCTCAGGGACCGAGACATAGATCACTTGAAAGAATACAAAATTTGGGATCTGGGACTCTGGGATCCAGGAACTTACATTTTGAAAGAATAAAGAATACAAAATGTTTGGATTTTCTCCGGCCTCTGGAGAAACTTTATTGTTGCTTGTTATCATTGAATATTTGGAGAAGGCGGGAAATTCTATCCTCATCAATTTCTCTAAGGCAGGACCGCCGGTACTTAGCCGCCTCAATTTTTTTCTCCAAGCTCCGGAACATTATCTTTGAACTCATCAGCCATTTTTGTTGCATCATGACCACTAAGGATGATGTGAGTTAGCCCTGTCATTTGGGTCCTATCTAGTCCCTCCAGGGATTGGTATTTATATTCTATTAATTCATCAAATTTTCCCAGGACATATTCCTCCGGAGTACACGTATCGGTGCTGAATGGGTCAGCTCCGGAGACCTTGGCTAAAAATGCCTTGTACATATTTGTAGAATATTTCACTATGTTAAATTTGTCATGCAAAGCCCCTACTATTTTCTTGAGTACCTCCAATGTGAGGTCAAGTTTGGAGTGTTGGGTCTTCACAAAATCAAATGATTTTTCTCCCAGAATCCCAGATTTGGAGACCATCTCTTCTCCAAGGTTGAGGAGCTCTTCCAGCTCTACCTTCCAAGCCTCATAGTTTTCCATGTCACCCTCCCATATGTTAAGAATAGTCTTTTCCTGATGTAGAACATGTCATGCTGCATATAAATCTGGGAGGGTGGACAATAGGAAACACCGTGTGTTTCCTATTTGTAGAGCGACCCACTCATCGACCGCTTGGGCCTTCTTCTTCATTGCTCGCAGGGAGTCAATATCGCTCTATGGTAATGGTGCATCAAACATGGAGGCCTCTAGGGGAATGGCACTAATGGGCGTGGCTAGCTCAGTAAGCAACCCCATTAGGTTCGCTATATTTTTCTTTTCTACTTTGAGCCTTTGGGCCTCCTTTTCGTATCTGGCCTCCACTGCCTTGGGCGCTTCTGTCAATAGGTTTACTTTGCCCTATTTACCTCTCTTTCCCAATGATATCTCCATTATATCATAATCTCCAGCCTCTGCCATTTCCGCATCAGTGTTTAGGGGAGGTGTTGCAACAATGGCAACAGTTTCTCCTCTCGGCCCAGTTTGAAGAGTATAAACCATCCAGGCTTTCTTGGCCTTTAGTGGCTCCTAGAGCTAGGCCATCATCTTAGCTAGAGAGAGATGAGCTCTTGGGGTGGACAGGGCCTTTCTCTTCTTTCTCTCCACTAACCACTGAGGCGGTAGGGGTGGCTTGTTCACCAAAGTCTATTCTTTTGGTTCATCCCCAGTGCCCTGTTGTTGTTCCTCCTTAGTGGTGTCGGTCTCACCCGCCCCTTTTTATTTTTCTTGGGCCTCATCAGGGACATTTCCCCTGGAGGCATTTGTATCTTCTGCCTTGTTCTCTGCCTCTTTAGTTTCACCTTGACCTTCATCAGCTATCTCGGGGGTTTCCTCTTCTTGTTGTTCTTGTTCTTCGGCCTCAGTCGCCGAGATCTCTTCTTCTTCTAATACATCCTTTGGAAATGGGGGAGGTACCGAGCCAAGATTCAGTGTTTGCACCGCGGTTATTACCTGCCCAAAGGTTGCTCCAAGGAGTGGTTCTTGGAACATGGCGGCTGAGGTTATGGTTGCTCCCGTAGGTCCAGTTCTCTCAGCAGGTGTCGCTTGTTCATTCTGCCCTTGTTGGTCCACCCCCGCATCTTGCATCTCTAGTATTTCGGAGGTAATTTCCTACTCTATTTCCTTTTCTCCTTCCATTGGCTCCTGCTCCTATGCAGTTATTTGTTCCTTAGCTTCTTCTTGTGCTGGGACCTCAACCTCCTGCTCGATGCCCCCCTGTAAGTTACCAAATTCATCAATTGCAAAAACATCGTCAAACTCATCCTGCGAGGGAGGGTTGTCTAGGACATCGGCAAGCTCTACTTCCTTCTCTAGCTCTGGGGAGTCAGAAGAAAGGATTTCAACTTATGGAGCCTGGGGCATCCCCATCTCTGGCTCTTTTTTAGGCTTAGGGTCAAGCCTCCTCCTTCTCTGGGTAATCAAGGGTGGGCCCACATCCCTTACTACTACATTCTTCGTCGGATCCACCCCTGTTGCCTTAACCATTAAGACTGCTAGTGAAGGGGAGGATGGAGGATGAACAGGTCTGACCATGAGCACCGGGGTAGCTAGCCATGTGATTTAGTTCTCCCTCATTTGCTGGGAGGCTGCTATTGATTGCCTTATCTATTCTTTAATGGGGACTTCTTGCACAGGAGGAGTCATATCTATCCCTTTTCCTTTATCCACTCTCTGTGAAGAAGTCCCAGCCCCTGGGGTTTCTTTTGGTGCTGGCTGGGCTGCTCTGCGGACACTCCTGGGGCATATTCTCTTAAAGTAAGCATGGCTACGCTCAACCACCTCACAGGTGAAGTCCTCAATGGTGGACCCCTCCTAGGCAACCCAATTTATTGGTGGGAGGGCCAATGTATCGATCCCCTTTTCTTTGTATTGGGGATCTATCATGGATCCGACGTCTGAGAAATCCTCCGGGAATCTCCAAAGCTTCAATCTTTCCATCATGGCTACCATCATCCTGATGTAGTGTCAGATCTGGACCTCTACGTCATCCTGGTATTCTTCCCAAAATTCCTCCATATGGTATTGGTGGGGCTATGAAGCCCAGGGAAGTGTCGTTGCAATCTTGCCGTGCGGATCAAAGTGCTTCCGCGCCAAGTAAAATTCTGCCAAGTTATAGCTTTTCAGCTCATTGTCTGCTTCTTTGGCGGTGGCCAGGATGCATGAATAATTCCCACACGTGATTGGGAATGGAATATTGGTCACCTTCTTCAGGGAAAAGAAAGCATGTAGCTCCATTATCTGCCTGCAAAATTTTGAGAGTACTATCTTCTCCCTGCAGTGCTTGGGCAATAAGTAGGGTTTCTCAGAGAAGCCGGTCACCCTTATATATGTATGTTGTTGGTATTGTATATAATAGTGTCCATAACTCCAGACTAAATTCATCGCCTTTGTGGATAGGCGATATCCTGCATCCCGGGTGGGTGTGAGCAGGTGGTAGTAAATGAACGCCTCGTTTACTCTGTAGAAACTAGGGAAACTGGTCTCCCATTAAATATGTGGGAAGTAGTCCCACAAGGCCTTTTGATCTGAGCCAAGCCTGAGTACATCATCTATGAGTAGCCCATGGGCGTGGGGCCTTTACTATTATAGGGCCTAGAAAACATAAGAAGTCATGTAAAATTTCTTCTTCTTGGCTAGTTGGAGGAACTGGGAGTCGACGTGGTTTGAAATTATAGTCACACAGTTGAAAAACTCCCCTGTCGTACTTATGCCGAGAAAGAAGTAGTACATCCACCTAGAGAATTCTCAGGCACACTGTTGCCCAAAGACTCAACATAGTGCTATTATCCCCATCTGGATGCTCTTTGAATTCAGATCTGGGGATCTCTAGCTTCATTCTCTTGGGGTCTCTCTTTGGGACTTTGAGCCAATTGTTGTTCATATAGATGCGGGCCGCCTCCTCCAATTGCTTGAATTGAGCAAAGGCATCAGACTGGGTGACCATAGTCGGCTTGGTGAATTGTGGGATTTCCAAGCTCCTCTGGAAGGTATCAGGGTCAAGAGACATTAGAGGAGTGGGGTACCCTGTTGGCTCCAGCGGTGCGAGCATAACAGCCTGAACAGATGGGTTGTAAAGAGCTGAGAGTGTGAAAATAAGCTTCGGTGACTACAATAAGCATAGGAAGCAAGCTTCCTTTAGGATCCCAGAGTTACCAATTTTGATGGCCAAAGGATCTCTGGCTTGTCGTTGAATGTACATGACTTTGACCAAGGCCTGCATTTCTGGCCATGTCCCGACGCTAGTGTCAGTAAAAAGCTGGACCTTGGACTCAATCTTTGAGCCCATGATGACTCTTTCCTTAATGTATTTCATGCTCAAAGGCATCTTTTCTAGAGCCTTCTCCATTTTTCAATTTTACTGATGCCCTGGTACTTGCTGTAGATGGAAGTTTCAGACTTCTGGGTGGTGAGGATGCAGATGCTTCAGACATGTTTGAAAGTATACTCTGGAAACCTGCAAGGCAAAGTGACCGTCAGAACGTATTAATAAATAAATACTCTAGGGTCCAAAAATCTTACCATCAAGGTGCCTACCTTCCCTGAAAAGTTAGTTTTGTTCAAAAACTTTGGAAAGCACACATACATATTATGAACTTAGGAATTTGATTAACCATCCGGGTTCGGAAATTTTATCACATTTGGTAAGAAGGACATGGGATGGATGATGGTAGGAGACCCAAAGCCTGGAGAAGTGACCATTGGTAAAGATGTGTACAAAAAGGTAATCCGTCAGACCCACATGGGCGCCACTTGGGTGAGTAATAAATGGGAGTTATGGCGATGACGGCGAAGCCAACTGTCTGAATGCACGAAAAGTAAAGGCCACTTGGATAGATTTAAATTTGTGTGTGGGACATTAATGAAGGATAGGCTAGTTTTATGGAGGAGGAGAGAGAAAATTGCCTGTTTGAAACTGGCCAAGCGCTGAGTTTCAGACAGGTGGTATTTTGCTCAGAATGAGCTTACAGGCAAAAAACTAGCAACATGGGCAACTCAGTGAGCTTGCTAAGCTACCTGGTAGGATACACATAGGATATACATTAGAGTCAAGGGATATATACATGGGGAATGGAGGGATATACAACAAATATACACTAATATTTACACATATATATATCGTAGAATGAATATCTACAAGAAACCAAAAAATATATAGAATATCTAAAACTTTCTACACTATTTATAGACTAAATACACCTTCACAGAGGGTAGACAACCCTCTGGCAGAGCCGGCCCACCAACGAGCGGCAAAACCAGAAAGACACGAAAGACAAAAAAAATAAAAAAAAAGCAAAGACAACAAAGATAGAAAGAAAAACAACACCAGACAGAAGGAAAGCCGAAGGGAGGAGAGGAGGCAACAACCTAAGAATGTAGAAAGGAGAGGAAAAGAAGCCCTCGTGGAAGCTCTGCAACAGCTACAACTGCCAAACAATCACAATCAGTCACCACAAACCACTCGCAATCGTTCAAAAATGCTGGAAATATTTAGCACTGGATTATCGTTAATTTGTTGCAAATCGCTTTGAAATCGCTCTGATTGCTTGAGTGTTTAAATTGTGGTAAATGTGAAAATGACAGGTAACTTCTATTTATACCCGTGGTAAAAAGAAAGGAACCTTTCCATCCGCAAACTCCGGACAGACAGACCTCCGGACTCAGGGCCCAGGGATTCCCTACGATGATATCATCTTAAGGAAAGAGAATATCGCGATGGAGAATCCCGGAGTCTGGAGTCTGACTCCCAAAAAAGGACAACAAACTCTGGGACCGGGGTCCCAGAGGCATGAGAAACCAACAAAATAAATCACAACCATGGGGAAGAAAACCCCGGAGAAAGAAAACAAAAAGAGAAAAAAGACAAGGCAAGAACAAAAAACAAAAACAAAAAAGGGGGACCCAACATTTTGCACACAAAATGTAGGGACGGGGATGTAGGGCATAACACAATCCTATAATTTTCTCAACCCAAATTATAATATTACTCTCAAATCTAGAGAATAGATTCACAAATATTATACAAAACTTCACCAAAAACACCCAAACTAGTTAGCTACTCTTGCATAGAAAAGGCTAAATTAAAATGGAACTTTATAGAAAATTACTTAACATGATTTTTCTAATATGTGAATCCTATAATAAATTCTAAAAATGATCTATTACCACAGCAACATTAATATATTCAAACTCCAATTCATAAGAAAAACCTACAAAAACTATTACAACCAAATAGCACCAATTTAATTGTAACACCATAAACTGATATTGTTTGATTTCCAAATGGAGAATGTATAGAATATGATATGATTCAAGATTAATAAAATAAATTTAAAAAAACCCCTCAAAACACATCTATAATTACTAAAATAATATTAATGAAGTCATGAACACACATAATAGAAAACTATTAAAACTGCTAAAATCTTGAAGCTCAAATGCAACCTCTTGAAGAAATTGATCTATATGAGCAATGGGGTTTCATCCACTATCCACCTAAAACTCGTGAATTTCCATCCACAAGCCTTCAATCTCTAATGGGTTTCTATCCACTAAAGAATTTTTTAGAACATGAAGTTCATACAATGAGAAATTGAGAAGTAAAAATGTCATGAATATTTTATTTTCCCAAACATTCTTTTTGTATTTATCTTGTCCTTAGCTAATTTGGTGGGAAAATCATTAATTAGAAATATTACAATTTTCCAATCCACCCTTACTTTCTAAATATGTACTTGGTGGAAAAATCATTATTAGAAATATTTTAATTTCCTACTCCACTCTTGCATTCAAAATTTGTGCTTGGTGAGAAAATCATTAAATAGAAATATTTAAATTTCTCACTCTATTCTTGGTGGAAAACTTGTAATTAGAAATATTTCAAACTTCCCAATATGGCACAAATTCCAAATCCCCATTGATTGTTTCCAAATATTTAATTTAATATTTGAATGTCCTTTTAATATTAAAAATATTTGGACATTTAATATTAAATTAATTATTCCTCTTAATCTTTTATTATGATTAACCCATAGAAGAATAAAATTGGTTACAAGTGAACAAAATTATTTTTTTTATCAAAAGAGGACATGATAAGTCCTCCCTCCCAAATTTTCTTTTCCTCAAGAAATTACAAACATAGAACTACAAGGTCCTAATGTCACAATGTTTTTTCATGAAAAATTGTATACCAAACCTTGACCTTTTTTCTGCGGGGTGTAGCATCTTACACCAAGAAACACTGTGCAAACTTGAAAGAACAAAATTTTTAGTGACACTATTATGAAACCAACAAAGATATCCATATAAAAAAAATTTACATTCACTGCAATTCAAAATATGAACCACATATTTCTAGAGAAATTTAATGAATGTCATTTCATTCATCTTCCTTCCTTTGGCAACCTGCTTTTCTATTCGTGTATATGCACTAGCATGAGACAAATTTAACAAGATGTGCCATTTTTTAAAGTAAGCACTTTATTTGTGCTCATTTTAGGACCATTTTTATCCCACTTTAGAGATTTTCTTATGGTAGGACCTCATATTGCACATAAATGCATACTTAATTCAGATATAGGTCCTCCTTCTCCTTGAACTCAAGGTTGGATATCTTTTCTATATATATATTCTAATTTCCATCCATTCACATGATTTATTTTCCACCTAGGTCTTTTACATGCTTTGGGATTTTCCTTGGTTCCTTTGAAAACTGAGATTTTCAGACTTCCTTCTTGGCAAACAACCCTAGGTCCTAGATAAACCTTGTCTAGACAAGGTTGAGTCAAGTTAGCCTTGTCCTGGACAAGGTCGACCCAAGTCAGCCTTTTCCTCAACAAGGTTGACCCAAGTTGGCTTTTTCCTAGGGATGTTTACTTTAGTGATTCCAGGCCCGATGCGGGGGATGTTTTCTCCTAAGCACTTAATTGAGGTTGGCTTGCAAAATCTGAGCCCCAAAATGTATATAAAAGGATCCCTCTTCCTCTCATTTTTACATCACACACATGCAATTTTCCTCATTGGAGGACAAGCAAAGGAGTTTGACATCAAAGAAGGAGATCCACACTAACCCATAAATTCTTCCTCTTCTCTTCAACATTGAGATGTATTAGAACATCTACTGCATGAGGTTTTATGTTACATTATTTCCTTTTTTGGTATTGTGTTGAGTCAAAGCTATTGCATCAACATTCTTGATCGCATATTTAGAGACAGTTGAATCAATGTGGTACGATATATTTCATTGTTTAGATGTAACCTTTTCTACATGTAAAGATTATTTCAATTATATTTATTTCATTTCAAAGTTGATTCCTATACAGGGGCTTTACCAAGCCAACCTCCTCCCCACAACCTTCTTCCCCTTCTTTTTGATGTGGATGAATGGATTGTTAGAGTTTCAGATCTAGATTTCAATGGTTTCAGAGCCAATGATAGATCTTCTTCATATTTCATTAGTTTTTGTGCCTCTAGGACTAGGTAGACTTTCTTGGACAAGTTAAACTTTATTTGACATAGTCCTTTGGATCCATAAATTTCACAGTCGGGAGTTACAAGCCTCAGAGTTCCAGTTCCAGAACCATTTCTAATTTTTATAGTTCTGTGACAGTCAAAACCATATCTAAAGTTTGTTCATCTTCTCCTAATTTAAAGATAATTTCATTCTTCCTATTTCTTATTCATTTATCATATTTATATATCATTATCATTTCTATCATAAAGAATAACCAAAAATCCCTCCCACATTTGTGTGGATCGAGAATTTTCACCCTTACTCTCTTGGTTGTGCTAATCAGATTTATATTGTGGGGAGTTTGGTATTCCAATATATGATGAGCCTGGTGGTCTACCATTGATCACCATTTTATTCATCACATTTTTGTGAACTCGGTGCTTACATGCATTATACTTTTTGATTTATTAGTTGGATCTTCTTTTTGTGATCTATATTGTATGCATTGATCTATATTGTATGCATCATAGTAGACATTATCTTTATTTGAGTTCTAGTCTTGAGTTGATAATATAGAACTCTCTAAATTGGATTGGTGGCACAATTACATATTTTATTACCTTTATTCTTACCTCTCTTTATTAAACACATGGAGAATCAAAGTCTTTTGCATTTTGTTACCTTTGTATTCCTTCATGGTCTTCTTTCATGTGGCATAATGAGGTTAACCAATATATACCTTCATTATAAGGAATATTTCAAACATCTTATCAGTGTTTCATGTGTGTTTCTCCTTCACATTTTAACTAAATTCATGCAATATATAGATAAAATAAGGGCCTTTGTTAATGAACCTAATTCCAATCTCCCTAATCTTATCACTCAAAATCTAGATCCTAGAAATCCTATGGAAAATAATGTTTGTGATCATTATCAAAATATTATTCTTGATCCAGATGTTAGAAATTTCCTAGATTATTTTTCTCCAAGAATAAGGTAAAATTCTTATTCTTCGTCCCAACCTAAAGATAGTAAGGATGATGACCTTCGTACTTCTCTTTCTCCTATCCTATTCATAGATCTCAAGAATCTACATCACAACCTATCCAACATGATCAAGGATTTAGTGACCATAGAACTAAGGCCACTCCTAATCCTCCTCAAGCATAACATGTGCCTCAAGCTAACCTTTTCTCTCAACAAAAACCACCTCTTAATGCTCTCTTATCCACACCATCTCATGATGACCATGCATCTTTGACTAGACAAATTTATCTTAATATCAAGCATCACTCTAGGATAAGATTTCCGTATAGATTTCATCAAAACCCACATACTTAAAATGGTGAATTTTCATGCTCCTTTCATTACTCTAATAGACATTATGTTTGCGATTGTGTTGAGTTTAGACAATTTATTCAAGATTTGGTTGATAGAAATCTTCTTCTTTCAATACCATATATTATACATTTTATTCATATCAAATAAATACCTTACCCATTATTTTTCATATTATTTTTTTCTCCATTATGAATCATTATTTTTATAATGTGCACTAACGGCATCATAATAGACTCACATATCTCTTTCTCTCTAAGATGGGGGAAAGAGATCATTGTTTCTTCCTTCTTTCATGGATCTATTTTTATCCCTTTGCTATCACATTTATTTTCTACATCAATATCCTTGTCGGCATGCATTTGTTGTTTTACATAAGTATTTTGACATCTCGAATTGCAACATTATGTTTGCTTTCAAGTGCATATATTTTATACATGAGAAACCACTTAGGAATTTTAACGTGTCTTCCCTATTATCCTTTCCTTTTCTCTCTTTAATGCATCTAATATCCATTTTTATCTTGCATCTTTTATAGTATGATATACATTCTTACAAGGATTTGTTGTTTTACATAAGGATTTTCATCCAGAGTTGCAATCTTTGCTTGCTTGAAGGTACATATTATTAAATATCTAACACTTAGGGTGTATATTGGATTTATTTCATTTTCTCCTTGCATAGGATCCATTATCTCTTTGTTTTTCATCTCTTCTATACTACAATATCCTCCCATGTATGGACTATTTTTCAAGGATATTTGTCCTTCATGAGATTAGTATCCTCTTTACGATTTATTCCTTACTTGGAAGTGCATATCTTGTATACTTGGGTCGACCACTAAGTAGACATAAGTTGACATCCTTTTTCTTTTTCATCTTTGTGGAGTTCTATTATTTTATGATGGTACATTAATTTCATTTCTTTCTTTGGTGACTTGCTTACTTTATATGTGATGTCTTTTCTATCATAATATGTTTGGTTTACAATATGATTTTATCTCTGGTTTGTAGCTTATTTTCCTTGGAATTGCATATTTATTTTGAACTACCTATCATTAAAGGGTGTATTATATATTTTATCTTTCCTTCACACTTGGGTGGAAATATTGTATATTCTTTCTCTCTTGTCTAAGGATCTACTTTCCTTAGTACATTGGCATGTGTTTATCATGTGACATTCTTTTCTTATAAAGAAGTGTTCATTTTGATTTGGGATTCTCTCTTATACAAGAGGTGTGCATCATTTATCATAACCTCTTCTTTATTTGTAAAATTATGTTCATTATAAATGACTTCCCTTACTTTGGGTTTCAAAGTCTATCTTCCTTCATCAAGAATCTCTTTTTCACCTCATAATAGGGGGATAAATGGGTGCATTCTTGTTCTCCTCCCCCTCTTTTTCTTGAAGATTATATCTTTTTCCAACAACTCCTCTTGAAAGTAGATGTCTTGTAGCCAAGATCTCTTCCTTTCAAGGCTCTATTCCCACAAGTACAATATCCTTTCATGATTATTTATTTTCTTAGTTCATAAGAGTGAACACTCTTAGCTAAGTTCATGGCATATTTTTGTTTTGAAGATATCCTCTTGTTGTTGGAAGTAGGTATCCTTTATTATATTCCTTATGATGTATATTGTGTTTCCATCATAAGGATGGGAGAATACATATAGCCTCTCATGTACATTACATCTAGTTTTTGTTTCTTTGATCCATAGACTGATCACTTTTCATGGATTTACATGGGACTCTCCATAAAGACTAATCTTTGAACATGGATTCACAACGGAATTTCTAAGGCTAATCCCTAGACATGGATTCATAAAGAATTTCCAGAAGACTATTCCTTGGACATGGATTCATACAGAAACTAAATAGGACTAATCCCTAGACATGAATCCATATAGAGATAATTGTTTCCATAAGACTGATCCCTCTTAAATCCGCTCCATGGGCAGGACATTTCAAGCCACTTTGTGCACAAAATTTTTCAAGCTAAGAGTTGAATAGCATAAAAAAAATTTCTAGACTATCATCTCTCTCTCTCTCTCTCTCATGGTTATTCTAGTAATTTATACCATGGAGTTTGCATCATCTTTTGTGATGCTCTTCTTCTCCCTATGTGATCAGTTGTGCTCTTGCAATAGCTTTCTAGACATGATATTAATGGTGTTGGAAAGAGATTTTTTTGGTATGGTATGAGACACTTATGGGTTTTCATTTATGGAAATACATCTGTTATATTGATCAATTGGAATGAAGTTCAGTTTTGGAGATACAGTCTTCAAAATGACCAAGTACAAAAGAAGAAATACAGAGTATAACAATATTGTTTTGGATAGAAAAGATTAAGTATGATGTTTTATGGCTAGAGAGCTTAGTGGAAGATACTATGGAGTATGTATGACCTAAACCTAAGATATATTTGGTTTTGGTGATGATTACAGAGAGTTAGAGTGATTTGAAGACATGCGCAAACAACAGCACAACATAACAGAGCAGTTGAACAAGTAGCGACAATTTAAGGAGTATGTCGTGAACTTCTGGCAAGCTAATTTGGATTATGATTTTGGATAACCTATATTTTTGGTTATGTAAGAGTGCCAACTTTGTATTTTGCCTTTACATTATTAATTATATTTTGTATTGAGAGTTGACTATGTGATAAAAATTAAGAGAGCCGACTTGATGATGAATATGTATATATATATATATATATGAAGAATTTTTGTAAAGAGAAGATATGATATGAAGAAAGGAAGGATATTTATGTATGAAAATAGTAGATGCGAGAGAATAGGTTGATAGAGATCATTGAAGAGCTATGACTGGAACTATCTAAGCATTTAAGATGCTTGTTTTGTTCATTACTGAGAACACTTTATAAAAAAGTTTTTGTTGTAAGAGTTGTAAGCTTAGTTGGCCCCTAATAGGGTGTTGTATACCTTTAACAGGGTTGTTATTCCTTTAACAAGTAAATGTACTATGTAATACTCATCTCCTAACAGGGACATTATACTTTAGTGCATGCTTGTGGGTATCATCCCCACCAGGGTTTTCCCTTGGCCAGGGTTTCCTTGACAACAAATAATGGTGTTATGAGTTTTGTGTTAATTGCCTATGTTATTTTCATTTCAATAATCTTATGGTTTATTTGGAATTGGTTTAAGTTTAATTTAAAGTGTTGTAATATTGATTCACCCCCCTCTCAGTATTACTCAATCCTAACAATTGGTATAAGAGCTATTGGCGATTGGAGAGAAAGTCTAACAGCTTAAGGGAGATCATAATGGATTCAGAAAATTTGCAAGAGAACTTTGAAGCATCACTTGAAGACCTTGATAAAGAAAAAGCATAAAATGGTGAATTAAGATTAAAAAGAAGAGCTAAAGGATTTATCAAGAAACTAAAGGATCAACTTGAAATTTATAGAAATCAGAGACAGGATCTTATGGTTTAGATAAAAGAGGATTCAGACAATGATAATTTAGATCAGATAAAGCAAATTGAAAAAGAGAATGATACTCTAAAGTTTAAAAATGAAGCAATGGATAAAGATATTCAACAAGAAAAGGATCCTAAGAATAAGACTAAGGAAGCTTTGAATAATGCTAATATTCTGATGGGACAAATGAGGATTGACCTTGATCATTACAAGAACAAGTATCTAGAATTAGAGAAATATAATCATATCATAAAAGGTGAACTTGTTGAGACAAAGAAGCACATTGAGAGACTTCACATGAATAGTGACTTGATCGATGAACAAAGAGATAGATAGAAACCTAAAGGTGATATGACTGGTATTGGCTTCAATGAAGCTGAATGTTCTAAAAATCAAGAAGGAAAAACTAATGCAAAGATTGATGGATAAAAAAACCTATTCTTGAAGAACCTAAAGAACCAACCAGACCTTTCAGAGGTAGATGCTTTGGATGTAACAATTTTAGACACATGAAGAGAGATTTTAGAGGTAACATTCCTTTCAAATATTTTTCTAGTCAGTGTTTTAATTGTAATGTATATGAGCATAAGAAAGAAAAATGTAGAAAACCTGATCAATCTAGATACAGACAAGATTACACCAGAGAAGAATCAACAGTTAAGATCACATGTTACAAATGTAATGACCTTGGAAACATTGCAAGGAATTGTAAGTTTTAAGTTAATTAGAATAGAAGACCTCCTATATGCTACAAATGTAACAATCCAGGGTCATATAGAAAAAAATTTCAGGTATAATGGAGTAAATAACAAGAGAGTACCACCTCCTATGGATACAAAGAAGAATGACAATGACACCGGTAAGATTCTTGAAAAATACAAGAGTGATTTTGGTAATTGTTTCAAGAAAGAAGAAGATAACAACAATGGTAAGGTACAGAGAGTCAAAGAGTCTAATGATGTATTGGTTCAGGGAGAGACGATAGATGCTACTAGATCTTTTCCTGATGCTAACAAAGTAGAATCGACCTAAATGGCCAAGCATGGCCTTAGGGGGAGCATTGGATGAAAATATCATAATATATCCAACCCCTAATTCTGAGGAGTAAGTTCAAGTGAGCTTAGTTATGATATGTGCAGACATCATAGAACTTATATCTAAGAGTGAAACATCGAACAACACATATTCTATGATTGTGGGATTTAGGATTGACTGTACAGTGTACGATGTTAAGTGTATTGGGTAATGATCATTTTACACTCAATAATTAATAAAGGACATTTGAGATACTTATTTCTTCACTATTTGAAGAGAAATGACCTAAGAAGAAAAGAGATCAAAGAGTATTAGACTATCTAATAGCTATATTGTGTGATCGATCGAAGCAAGATTTCAGAATTCAGTGTGATTAAGGTATTTACATCATCTACTTATATAGAATCTATGGATGTACCTTTGATTTATGATGTTGTAGATTGACCTAGATACAAATTCAAGAAACATCCATTTAAGTCTTGTGAGGATGAACCTGAAGGATCATTTTCCCAAAAACCATAAGACATCTTGCATGTATAGGATATTAGGGCTTATATTCATTACAAGTATGATATATTTTGTATTGATGAGATTTCTACTAAAATGGAATACATGATTGATAGTGGAAAAATGAGGGATGAATTCAAACACATAGAAAACCTAAGCATTATTAAAATATTAGATCTATATGAGTTCAAAAAAGATGAATGGTTCAAAATATTACTTAGAGAGTTCATGATCAATTCATCTGGATAGGAGAACAACCTATTAAGATTTGTAGTCAGTTGATTCATGATATAACTGGGTTAGACAACACTGGAATTATCCCTGTATCTAAGAAGAACATAAAGAAATAATTCAAAACCCTAACACATTCTAAATGGGACATGCAAGCTATGATAGTGAATGATATTTTCCTACAGGACATCAGACTAATTGCGATGATTATTGGATACAAATTTTACTACAAAATTAGACATAATTCAGTTTCTGCAGGTTTCATTATGATGGTAAAGGAAAACACTAAATATAACCTAATCAAGGTTCTGGCACAACAATTTTTGGAGAATGTAAAGCTAATTAAGAAGCATAAATTTAAGAATTTTAGATTTGGCTCACTCCTAGTTCATATGTATATCCACATTGAACATAACTTTCAAGGCATGCACCCTAGAGAATGGAGAGAAGGGATACCCACTAGTATTTAGACATCACAAAGCTACCAAAGACAAAAAAACACATGGGTTGATGGTGAACTATTTGGCATGATTGAGATTCTTTAGAGGAAAATGAAAGAAAGATTTAGAATTCATGAAGAGTTAGTTGGGAAATGCAAGGAAACATTTTGTTTCATGGTTGAAACTGATTGTGTATGTTTTGAGGAAGTTGTACCTAGAAATAAATGGTGTTAACCTATGGGTTATGAAGGCAGTTCATAATTTATAACTATGCAGATTGAACATGTTCTTGCATCTAAAGTTGATACATCTAAGGAGAGATGGAGCACATATGAAGAAAAATCAGCTAAATTCAAAGAAGAGAAGACTAGAGGTATGAGGAAAATAAAATTATAAAACATTATTGATGACTGTGGAGCTAAGGTAGGTTTAACCAAAGAAGAGATGAGAGAAGTAAGGAAGAAGATAGCAGAGAGATATTTTAGGTTGGAAAGCACTACTACTACATCCCTTCCACCTCCAGAAGTTGTTCAAGTAGCTAGTCCACCTTCTACAGAAATTGATGTAACCACCCCTTCACCACCACAAAAGACATCATAGGAAGAGATAGTAAATCTTGTACCTTAGAGAAATACAAGATCCACTAAACCTAATTCACCTCCTAAGGAACATAGGACTGAAGGAGAAGAGAATAAAGCCAAAAAAGAGACCACAAGTGACAAACAAGTATGGAGGCCTGATTTGAAGATGTTGGAGAAGAGAGCTATTGAGTAAGGAAAGCTTGTTTTAGTGAAAAAATACTATGGAAGGTATGAGGAATCTAATAAATGAAAGATTGAAGACATAGTGGTAAATCATTTACTTGTTTTCAAGAAGAATCTATTAGAGATAGAGGGAAGTATACCTGAGGAACTATATGGTAAACTGGAGATAATAAAACAACTATCACTTATTGAAAATGAGGCTATTAGTTTCATTATGAGAGAGAGAGAGAGAGAGAGAGAGAGAGAGAGAGAGAGAGAGAGAGATCAAACCCTTGTTGAGAACTAAAGCAAGATTAGTGAAAATTATGGGCAAAAAGTATGAGGAAGTCTTAGAGGATACTCAAAAGTCATTGGATCAGATACTCATGAGAAACATTCCTAAGAATACTCCACCTCCTAAAACTACTATGCCTGCACCTATAGGAATTGGAGAGTGCTGTAAGGCAGACGAGGTAAGTGTTGAGAAGAGAGAAGAAATCATGCAACTAGATTTTTATGATTTTGGTGTGTCTGTGACCCTTGACACTTCACTTGATGAGAAGGACCCATTTGCAATAAATTTTGAAAACAAAGTGGGAGATGAAGAGGTAGAACAGAAACAGGAAGAGAAAAGAGTTGAATTTGAACAGATAAATGAGATAGATGCAGCAAAAGATGAAGAGGCAAGAGTTGAGGTAAAACATGAACCTGATGCATCTACTACTCTATTGTTGGCAAGTAAGGATAAAAAGTTAAGTACTGATGTTGACAGTATGGATGAGGATGAACTGATGAGACTATCTTTCATCACATTCACAAAAGAAAAAGAAAGATCTGAGTAGAAAGGAGATAAGAAGATAGGTAATTACTAGGGAAGTTAATACTGTGAACAAACTACTCCCAATACCTATTGTTTTTAAAGGAAAGGATGAGGCAGAGAATCTGAGTTTGGCACTAGATGATTTTGATACTCACTCTTGTTGGAAATAATGGGAAGTGTGTACTAAGAGGGGAGGGGTGAATCAATACCTCTAAAAAATTTATCTCTTTTAAACTTTATCCATTGAGTAATCAATTGTATAACCAACCACCTGTTCTATACTATCTTTGTGTAAGATATATCAATTCATCAACTTAATCAAACATGTAAACATTCATGAAGGTAATTGACACATAACACAAGATATGGTAACGCAGAAAACCCCTGTTAGAAGGTAAAAACTGTGGTGAGGATGGCACCCACAAAATCTTCACTATCTACAGATTGGAAGGGGTTGATTAAGGCTTACAATTTGATCACTTCTGATGATCTACCCTATTAGGAGCATTATGTGGAGACTAGTTAAGGTCTACTCTATTAAGAGCTATATAAAAATTGTTTAGTATGCACTCGGTTAAGAGATTTACAATAGGATTGTTAAATCCACCTTTCCTGAAAGGATTTCTTCTATTTGCTACACTTGTTAGAATGTAGACAAAAATACCCATTAACCTGAGTGTGTGCAATCTAACAATTTTTGATTATAGATCCATTCAAGATTACATGTATAAATGTGTCACCTAATGTGATTGATTAATACATTTGTTCCTCGATAGCATTTGTTCTTGGTTCTTGATAACCAAATTCATCTTTTGTTGTTCTGCTTCTTAAAACTCTCAGTCTGATCCATAGATGTGCTCATAAGCTACATTCATCCTCTCATCCATGTCTAAGAATCATTACAACATCTATTTATATCAATAGATTGACCTAATTAAGTTTCATGTAAAACAAAATTAACTCTATTATGAAATGTTTACAACTTGACCTTGTTCTCCTAGTCTGCATGTTTTTAATCAGTTAGACTGATTAAAACAATTAAAATAATGTTTCTTTTCCCTAAGTAATGATTTTAAAACAAATCAAAACTCTATAAATAGAACTTGAGTGTTTTATCTGACGTGGAAGTCAGATCCACTTTTCTTGGAATGTAACTGACTTCCGGTGTCTGATGCTCGGTTTGCTCTAAAATTAGTTCACTGTCTTTCAGTGTTTCTTGGTTGAACTATCTTTCAGGTTCCTCTCTTGTCTATTCTCCTAGTTTGTACTATATTCTGCTCGTTAGGTTCCACTTTTGGTTTACTCCTGTCGGGTTCCTCTTTATCATTTTCGAGTTGCACTTTCAATTAACACTGCAAAGCTGTGTCATCGATTTTCCCCTTATCACTTTCAGTTTAAACTGAAAACTTGACTTTCAGTGTAGTGTTACCAATGGTTTATTATAGCTTGTTTTCTCTTTGCAAACTAATGGAAAAAATTCATGTCATCAATCTCCCCCTTTGACATTAGTATCAAAAACTGATATGTGCAAAATACTAACAAAGTTTATAGTATGTACACCATGTATATTACCTTAGTCATTTCATGACTCCCCCTATGCATATGCCAGTATAGTATAGTATATGTGCATGTACACTTTTATTTATACTATCTCTTCCTTTTCCTTTTATGCTATAATTTCCTTTTTCCCCTTTTTACCTCCTTTTCCCCATTTTACTATGCTTTGTACATATCATTTCCTTTTCCCCCATTTTTGATAGTAAGGGAAAATGTGTATACCTATATCTTATCAAAAATATGAGAGTGAGAGGTATTCATTTCCTCCATCATATTCTCCCATTTCTCCTTTAAATGCTCAAGAGCCATGTGCTCTAGTGTGATCTGGGCATGCATGTCATAGATGAAGTCTTCTACAGATATCTCAGGGGTGGAAATAAGTTTCCTTTCCAAACTTATGTGTTGTTGCAGAAGTGTGAGGTTCGGTAATAGTAGATCCTGAATCTCGGTGACCTCCTCTCTGAACTTTGATTCAACTTCCCAAATTTCTTGTCTTAACCTTTTGATCTTAATGATCTTCTCATAATGCAATTTAATTTCATTTCCATCTATGGTTAGACATTATGCACTTGCATTCAAATTAGAATCGATCTTTGCAATCTTGTCATTGTTATCTTTTGTAAATTTCTCTAAAGTGCATAGCTTTTGGATTAAGGAAACAACTTTAGTAATGATTGGATCTAATTCATTTGATAACTCTAAAAGCTTTACCTTTTTTTTTTCCACTTCTTGGCTGATCTTTTTTGTCAGTTTGTATTGAAAATTTTGTTCTTCTCGCTCCACAGTTTCTTTTTCTTCATCTACATTCTATGTTGTGGTGGCTTCAGTGATAACAACAAGTTGATCCAGAATGGGGGCATTGTGATCAACATCTATGTCAGGAACTATCTAGCTTAAGATGCCCCTTGTCTTCTCCAGTACCAATGATTCTTGGTACTGCTTCTTAAAGTTTTCTTGCAAAGCTTTCCTTTGACAGATTTATCCATACTCTTGGAGTGATTCAAAATCTAATGTAGTTGGGTCACACTTTGGTATTTCAATTATCTCATCAAGTGTGACTTCCAACTTGTTCTTCTTTGTCTTCTTCTTTTTCTTCTGCGATCCACCTATATGCAAAACCACAGCCAGCTTCTTTGCTTGGTCTGATGTGCTACTTGATGGCTTCTGAGGTGTTGTACCTTTCTCTTGCTGCTTGGTGTTTGCTTTTCAATTGTCTAAGGATGTCTCCTTATCAACCTTTGATGTATCTATAGCTTCACCTTTGGTGTCCTTCCGTGTGGTATCAATTGTCTTAACTTGATCATATTTCTCTTTTTTCACTTCATCTGCATCATTCATTTGTGCATCTTTCTCGATGGTGTCTCCATCTTTTTTTCCATCGATGACATTATGTACATTGGTTGTGTCGTTCTTTTCTTCAGATGTATCTTTTTCTCATCATTATCCTTATTGTCAGGTATGCTTATATCGAGCTCGGGGGTCTTATCCTTCTATGAAATAATATTAATTTCTTGAATCAATAATGGTATCTGACTTGGTATGTGTACTTGTGCAACATCAAAAGATGTATCTTGATCCTTAGATTGATCAGATGCAATAGTAATATCTTCATCTTTATTTACCTCATTTTCAGGATCATCGATGATTTCAATAATAGTATTATCCATAGTAGTGTCCAACCATGTTTCATCAGCAACATCCATATTCTTGTTGCATGTAGTGTCCAATTCTTCTTTGTCCAATTCCACTCTTGTGACATCTTCATCTATGATAGTAATTTGTTCAGGGCTCTGTGTAGCCTGATTATCCTTGTTCTCTTGATTTTTGGTAAGATTTTTTTGTGGCTTGGGACCTGTATCCTTTTTAGGAATATCAAGTATCTTTCTCCATTCAGCTTCACTCTTTTTGTCTAGGTCCAATAGATTTCCTTGAAGCACTTGGTAGGCTCTCAACTTTGGTGAGAACCTTTTGGAGTGAGTCTTCATCATCTCTTTAATTTCCTCCATTTTTTATTCAAGAGGTATGATAGATACTAGGGCTCTTTCCCTAATCTCTTTCTCATAGTGCAAGGAAAATTTCCATCTTGCCGATAATCTATCTTGAAGTTCTTTTGGCATATTATCTGCCAGTTTTATTAGGAGATATTTGAATATGCACATCATTTTGATAATTGCCTCTTCAATTTTGTTTTTATCATCGGGATCCAATGTTAGCCATTTCTTTATCTTTCTATCATTCACTATTCCTAATTTGATAATTGAAGCACATACTTCATCAATAGTTTCAGGAATCTTATCCTTTTACTTTTGGACAGAGTCATCATGTTCGATCTCCTCAATATCTTCCCTTGTTCTTAGGAAATTTATTCTTTTAGTTGGCCCTTTTTTGTGTTTTACGTTTCCTCTTATAGGTCCTTATGTGACCTTTCTTAATAGGTGAAAGAATTTTGTCCTTTTCTATTTGACTCCTTGTTCTTGTTGTAGCTATAGTCCTAGGCTTCTTAGCCGGTGGAGGTAGTGGTGTATCTGACTCTGTAGACTCTGAGTAACTCTCCTTATCAACTTCACCGATGGGTGACTGTCCCTTGGTTTCTTCTATCTTGTCAGTTTCATCTTCTGTTACTGACAACCTTTTCTTTAAGTTCTTGACCATCTTATCTTTCTTCCTATCAATCTTCTTTACAACCAAGCTAGTTTTAATCCTTTCTTTGGCTTCTTCATAAGTTCCAAACTTAGGTTGTGTTTTTTCTAATGACTCATTTATTAATGCATCAATTGCATTAGATGCTTGATCTATGTTCACCTCATAGTCAAGTGGAGATAGCCATGTTGTTCTCAGTACAACTGGCTTGATGTATGTGTAGTTAGTGTCTACCATGAAACATATGTCAGTTTTGAGCTTCTCAATTAACTATTTTGGGATCCTTACTCTCTTTTGCATTCTATATTTGAATCCAGTAAATTATTCATCCATTACTGACTCAAAATTATCTCCTAGTGATTTTATAAACTCACTAATCTGTATGTTCGCTGGTCTTGTAGTGTCCCATTGCACATTTCCTATAGATGGGAAAGATTCTTGGAAATAGAAGAATATGCACATGATAAGTGAACCAAACTTACATGAATTTGACTTAGAATTTCTTATTGTCTTCAAGTTCCCTTCTAATTAATTGAGTAGAAGTTATTACAGATCCAACTGAATTCTCTTCTTGAGAATATTGTATGTTGTATTCACTGCTCTGAATGCAATGTTGTTCATCCTGCTAGTGTGAAAGAACTTGCATCCTAAGACACATGCTCCAAATTTTAGTTCATCGTCAGTAATGGTGGATACCTTAAGTCCTCTTCCATCAAATTTAGCTCTTGTGTTCTTCTCAATGTCAGCTTTAGGCGGGTGTTTCAATGCCTTTACCTTATCAGTTATTAGATAAATGGTGACAACATGTATAACAACTCTTGTTATCATTTTAGGCTCATCAAGGTATAGCTTTCGGTCATGTATCCTGCTTAGTACTAACCAAATCCATTCGGTCTTGAATTCCTTTGGGAACCATAGGGAATTTGTGAGCCCTTTTACTTCGATGTGCTTGTGTTCTTCCTTAATAGTACCATCATCATTACAAACCTTCTTGAAATCTTTTTCAACTTCTAGGTCTCCAATATCTGTAATCTTACAGTGTATGTATGCTCACACATCTTCGATGATAAAAACCCTAGCTAGTCTTCTTGAGAATGCTCCAGCAGTGTCGGATTGCGAGGAAACCTTTAGGCATATCTTATAATGTGGTTCCTCATAGGTTGAGTTCTTGATAAGATTGATCTTGCTCTTCTTAACACTCTTGAGCTTAGCGGTTCTTGATGTAGTTGCCATTGATTCTGAAATTTAGGGCTTTCCCGTAAATGATAAACAGAGTTCTTAGTTTGTGCTGGTACTTAATTTTCACCTCTGTAGCTGTAAGTGATGTATTCGAAGTGTTGTGAATCAAGTTGGAGTCTCTCTGTAACGTTGTCACTTCATTCTCTGGTTTCTCTTTTTTTCTTCGCTCTGGTCACTGGTGAGAAATGAAACCCTTCTATCGTCTATTTATAGACTTTGCCCTAAGTTGATTCATTAATGCTCAACCACTCCTCAGTCTGTGGAGATGGATTTTTCGGGTGAAGCACTAACTTCTCTTTTGGTGATAATGCGATGCTTTGGGGTAGCCATTAACTTTATACATTCACTGAAGGATTTCAATGTATGGCGAAGACAACTTTGTCAATTCACACGATTACCGACAGATCTCGATTCACACTAGCAACTTTAGCTTTTATAAGTTAACTGATGATTCTCGGTAAGTACATAAAACTTGGCTTTGTAAGTACACCGATGCATTTTGGTATGTATTTACTGATGGGATAGTTTACATAGAATCATAACAAGTAATACCATAGTGCAACTTTAATCATGCTAATTTGGCATTTCAACTATGTATAATGGAAGTGATGCAAAATATAACTTTTTATAATGAATTTCCATACTTACTTGTTCTTCTTGGGTGGGGATGGTGATGTCACTAGATCCATTGGATAAGGTGTCAACATTTGCATTGCTCGCTCTAGCTTCATCAGTGTTTGTAGATTTCCTCCAGATTTTGTTTCTCATCTTCTTGATGTCTTCAATGGTATTTCTATTGGCAAAGGTGTTGGTCTCTATCATTCGGTCTCTGCAGTCTTTCTTTAGATGACTAAATTTATGACAGTGTAAACATGCCATTCCAGGTTTAGTCCAGCCTCTAGACTTTCTTGTCCATTGTCTCATATAGTTTGCAGCAATGTGACAAAATCTTCCACATGTTCTACAATTTTTCCATGTATTATAATCTCATACTTATTGGTTACCAACTCTTTTCAATTGATAGGCAGTTTCTTGACCTTTAGGCTTCCATGCTTGATTTTTCTTCTTCCAACATTCAAGGGATGTGTGCCCATGCATTTTTCAAGGATGATAGTATTTTTCCATGTAGGTTTCCTTCTTTGGTTGTTTCACCTCAGATTTACATTCATATTCTTTATGTTCTTTCTTGTTACATTTATGACAAATTCCTATGAATGAAGATGTGGATTTGGGAATACCTTTCATTTTTCTCTTGTAGACATTTGATGTATGGCCTTGCTTTCTACAGTGATTGCATGTTAGCTTTCTTGGTCTTGGATTTGTATAGACATTCTTTGGATCAGCTTGATTAGGTGATTCTCCATTCTCAATATAGCCTAGTCTGGTGTTTTTGTTGGCTCTCCTTTGTCCATCGAGAAAATCATCCATTATTTTCTTTCTTTCTTCAGCTCTCTTAATTATTTCATTATGTTGTTGCTGAATTCTTACTTCTTGTTTCAGCTTTTTGATTTTCTTCCCTTAGCTCACCCATAGCTTCTATTCTTTCAATGAGTTCTACATTCATTTTGTTTGCCTCTTGACTCATAAGAATAATCTGATTTGTAATCTCATGATGGTGTTCTGTAAGTCTTTGTATTTGTGACTCTTTCTCTTGTAGCTTTTCAGTAATCTTCCTTCTATCATCAATAGCTAGTGTTCTTTCTTCCTCAGCTTGTCTAGCATTGTTCATGACATCAATCATTCTTACCATCAGTGTCTCTTGACTGATTTTCAGAGATCTCACTTGTCCAACTAGATGTTGATTGATTTCATTTAAGCTTGTGATGCTTTCTTCTTATGTATCTGATGCTTTTCTTGTAGTAGATCTTAAAGACTCAAATAGATCTAGTATTTCTCCTTCATGGTAATCTATTTCATTACAGTGAGATGCCATAATCTTTCTTTCATCTAACAACTGTCTCATCTTGATTCTAGCTTCTTTATACTGCTCATAGAAGATCTAAATTTCTAGCTTCTAATTCTCAATACTCTTGTCAAGTCTGTACTTCTTCATTGTATGATCTTTTCTCTTAAGTATTTAAAATTTTCAAATAAAATTTCTAGCTCTGATACCAATTGTTGGAAATAATGGGAAGTGTGTACTGAGAGGGGAGGGGTGAATTAGTAACTCTAAATTTTTTATCTCTTTTAACCTTTATCCATTGTGTAATCAATTGTATAAGTAACCATCTATTCTAGACTATATTTGTGTAAGATATATCAATTCATCAACTTAATCAAACATGTAAACATTCATAGAAACATTCATGAAGGTAATTGACACATAGCACAAGATATGGTAACGCAAAAAACCCCTTTTAGAAGGTAAAAACTGTGGTGGGGATGGTACCCACAAAATCTTCACTATCTGCAGATTGGAAGGGGCCAGTTAATGCTTACAATTTGATCACTTCTGATGATCTACCCTATTAGGATTATTATGTGGAGACTGGTTAAGGTCTACTCTATTAAGAGATTTAGCAACACTGTTTAGTGTGCACTCAGTTAAGAGATTTACAATAGGATTGTTAAATCCACCTTTCTTGAAAGGATTTCTTCTATTTGCTACACTTGTTAGAATGTATACAAAAATACTCATTAACCTAAGTGTATGCAATATAAAAAATTTTGATTATAGATCCATTCAAGATTACATGTATCAATGTATCACCTAATGTGATTTATTAATAACTCTATTTCTCAGTAGCCTCTGTTCTTGGTTCTTGATAACCAAATTAATATTTTTTTGTTTTGCTTCTTGAAAATCTCAGTCTGATCCATAGATGTTCTTGTAGGCTACAGTAATCCTCTAATCCATGTATAAGAATGATTACAACATCTATTTATATCAATAGATTGACCTAATTAAGTTTCACATAAAACAAAATTAACTCTATGATCTAAGGTTTACAACTTGACCTTGATCTCCTAGTCTGCATGTTTTTAACCAGTTGGACTGATTAAAATAATTACAATAATGTTTCTTGTCCCTTAAGTAATGGTTTTAAAACAAATCAAAACTATATAAATAGAAATTGAGTGTTTTATCTAACGTGGAAGTCAGATCCACTTTTCTTGGGATGTAACTAACTTTCGGTTTCTGATGCTCGGTTTGCTCTGAAATTAGTTTGACTGTATTTTGGTGTTCCTTGGTTGAACTGTGTATCGGGTTCCTCTCTTTTATGTTCTCTCATTTTGCATTGTATTCTTCTTGTCAGGTTCCACTGTCGATTTACTCCTGCTAGTTTCCTCTTTATCATTTTTGAGTTGCACTTTTGGTTAACACTGCAAAGATATTTCGTCAGTTTTCTCCTTACTTATCACTTTCAGTTTGAACTGAAAACCTGACTTTCAGTGTAGTGTTACTGATGGTTTATTACATCTTGTTTTCTCTTTGCATATTAATGGAAAAACTTTATGTCATCAACTATGAGTCTTTAGTGAAGATTGTTGAAGAGAAGGCAGAGAAGAGTTATCAAGAGAAAAAGTTGAAGGAATTTTTTCAGTCTATTTCATGAGACTTGGACATTCTGAGATCAGCTACATCAAAGGCCAGAAATTGTGTCACACATGGAAGGATTCTATACAGCTATTGTATAAATCCTATCAGACATATTCAAAATGTTGAAGATATTATAGAAAAGGACAGGGCTACAATGAATAGTATGATGGACAATTCAAGTTGTGAGACCTCCTCAAAGTCTATATTAGAGATGGACAGAGAAATAATAAATATCTATGACAAGATGAATGTCTTGGATATTGAGAAAGGGAGAGTAATGACAAGATTTGGTTTGCTGAAGAGCCTAATCACTCCTAAGCTATCAATTCTTTAAGTTCATTTATCTAATATGGAGAAGATTGCAGAGTCATTAACACATTCTATGCCCACATAGTTAAAGGTAGCAGAGACATCATCCTATGCACTGAATGGACTAATTCATGTTAGTCAGTTGTTGATTGAGTCATGGAATACAAAAGTGAAGATCATGGAAGATACCATCCAGGATGTACTTAAACTAGTGAAAAAGCACTAAAATTCTACATTTTTGAAAAATTTTGGATACTAATTTGTCATTGTTTTCAAAGGGGGAGAAGAGAACAAAAATTAATGAAGGATAAAAAGAGAAAAAAATATATATATACAAAGAGAAAAAGAAGAAACAGTGAATTGGGACACTTAGTCATTTTTCGCTAAGTGTTGCAATCAATGCCAAAGGGAGAGATTGTTGGAAAGTGATGTTTTTGGTATTGTATGAGACACTTATGGGTTTTCATTTATGGAAACACATCTATTATATTGATCAATTGGAATGAAGTTTAGTTTTGGAGATACACTCTTCAAAATGACTAAGTATAGAAGCAGAAATACAGAGTATAACAATATTATTTTGGATAGAGAAGATCGAGTATGATTTTTTATGGATAACAAGCTTAGTGGAAGATATTATGGAGTATTTATTACCTCCACCTAAGATCTATTTTTTTTGGTGATGATTATAGAGAGTTAGAGTGATTTGAAGACATGCGCAGACAACATAACAATGTAATAGAGCAGTTGAACAAGTAGTGATGATTTAAGGAGTATATAAGTCTAACTTTGTATTTTCTCTTTACATTATTGATTCTATTTTGTATTGAGAGCCGACTATGTGATAATAATTAAGAGAGCCAACTTGATGATGAATATATATATATATATATATATATATATATATATATGAAGACTTTTTGTAAATCAAAGTTATGATATGAAGAAAGGAAGGATATGTATATATGCGAATAGCATATGCGAGAGAAGAGGTTGACAAAGATCATTGAAGAGCTATGACTGTAACTATCTAAGCATTAAAGATGCTTGTTTTTTTCATTACTGAGAACACTTTGTAACAAAAGCTTTTGTTGTAAGAGTTGTAAGCTTAGTTGGCCCCTAACAGGGTGTTGTATACATTTAACAGGGTTGTTATTCCTTTAACAAGGAAATGTACTATGTAATACTCATCTCCTAACATGGCTAGGTCTCCTAATAGGGACATTATACATTAGTGCATGCTTGTGAGTACCATCCCCACCGGGGTTTTACCTTGGCCAAGGTTTCCTCGACAAAATAATGGTGTTATGAGTTATGTGTTAATTGCCTATGTTCTTTTCATTTCAGTAAGCTTATAGTTTATTTGGAATTGGTTTAAGTTTAATTTAAAGTGTTGTAATACTGATTCACCCCCTCCTTGTATTAATCAATCCTAATAAATGGATGGGACATTTTCGGTCAAGGTCTCTTTCACTAGTTGATTTGGATTCTTGTTTTTAGTACTAACCCATTTTTGCATTTTGTGTCTTTTATTTTCCTTTCATTATTTTTTCTTTATTTTTGTGTCCTTGTGCATGGATGTGGAGTTAAGATCCTTGGTTTGGGTGCTTACGCCCTTAAACTTAGTGATGTCTTATCTCTCTGCAATTCACCTATCATCTCTCTCTCATCATTATTTCTTTCTTCTTTCTCATCCTTTACCATGAGAATTATCTTGTCTCATACTCCCTCTAAAGTGGGGGCTAAATATAGCATCTTAAAAATAAAGAACTTAATTTGTGCTCATCTTAGGACCATTTTTAGCCCACTTTAATGTGTTTCTTATGGTATGACCTCATATTGCACCTAAATGCATAATTAATTCAGATATAGGTTCTCCTTATCCTTGAAATCGAGGTTGTCTCTCTTTTCTATGCATATCTTCACAGTTTCCATCCATTCACATGATTTATTTTCCACCTAGGTCCTTTACATGCTTTGGGATTTTCCCTGCTTCCTCAAAAAAATGAGATTTATAGACCTCATTCTTGGCACACAACCCTAGGTCCCAGAAAAACCTTGTCTGGACAAGGTTGACTTGAGTCAGCCTTTTCCTAGAAAAGGTTGGCCCAAGTTGGCCTTATCCTAGGGCTTTGCACTTTAGTGGTTTTAGACCTGATGTAGGGGTTGTTTTCTCCTAGGTACTTAATTTAGGTTGGATTGCAAAATATGATCCTTGAAATGTATATAAAAGGAGCCCTCTTCCTCTCATTTTGGCATCACACACACATGTAAGCTATTATTATGCATTCAAGACTTTAAAGTGCAAAAAAACATCCATTGAAGACATCCATTATCAAACATTTCAAGTTCTCATGCATGCAAGGCATTTCCTTCCATAGATCTATCTGTTTTTCCCATTGGAGGATAATCAAGGGAGTTTGACATCAAAGAAGGAGATCCACACTCACCCATAAATTCTTCCAATTCTCTTCAACATTGAGTCAAATTACAACATCTACTACATGAGGTTTTATCTTACATGATTTCCTTTTCTAGTTTTTGTGTTGAGACAAAGCTATTGCACAAACATTCTTGATCACATATTTAGAGATAATTGCATCTACATGGTATGATATATTATATTGTTTATATGTAATCTTTGCTACATGTTAGCGTTCTTTCAATTGCATTTATTTTAATTCAAGTTTGATTCATATATAGGGGCTTAACCAAGGAAATCCCCTCCCCACAACCTTATACCCCTTCTTTTTTGTGTGCAGGAATAGATTATTGGAGTTTTGAATTTGGATTTTGGGGGTTTTAGAGCCAGTGACATATCCTCTTTAGATTTCATCAATTATTGTACCTCCAAAACTAGGTCAACTTTCTTGGACAAGGTCTACTTTGTTCGACATACTCCTTTGGATCAATAAATTGCACAGTCTGGAGTTACATGTCTTAGAGTGCCAGATCCAGAACCATTTCTAATTCTGATAGTTTTGTGACAGTCAAAACCAAATCTAAAGTTTCTTCCTCTTCTCCTAATTTAAAGATAAGTTCATTCTTCCTATTGCTTATTCATTTATCATATTTAAATATCATTATTATTTTTATCATAAGGAATCACCAAAAATGCCTCCCACATTTGTGTGGATCATGAATTTGTACCCTTACTCTCTTGTTTGTGCTAATCAGTTTCATCTTGTGGGGATTTTGGTATTCCAATGTATTGATGAACTTGGTGATCTACCATTGATCACCATTTTATTCACCACACAAGGAAACTTGTAACTTCTCCCAATGATATAAATCTCTTTTTTTTAATTTTAGGATTCTTATAAGAGTCAATGTCCTCTCTAATGCAAGAAATATGAATTTCAAAAATAGCTACATCTTTTTCCTCCACAGTGCTGAAATATATAGCACAAGAATTTACAACAATAGGCCCATACTCAACCGCAACTCCAGGAATGTTACTTATAGCTTCATGGACTAATCCATAATAGAAATAATTTACTGGAGTAGTATAAAATACCACCATATAATAGAAACATATGATCCATAATTCTCCAAAAATTAAACAAAAACTCCAAATCACACTATGTGTCCAACATTATATTGCTCCATACTAAATGGCTAAACCCGCAATTTTTTAATCTGATATGAATTGAGAAATTAAAAATATTAAATGGTCTATATCAACATCAAAATTAGCTTTACCATCAGGTTAAATTATCTTATGGTAAGGCTACTGGTCAGTTCATCAATTGGAATAAAAGTTTTATTTATTTTATTAATACCCCTGAGTATAGATAGCACAAAATAAGTAGAATTATGGGATGCCAAATCGGCCAGCTCCCTGCTACCTACCTGGGTCCCCCTCTCAGGCTTAATCCTCTTGATTCTTTCTGGAGCTCCCTTGTGGATAAATTTCATAAGAAACTTGCAGGGTGGAAAGGGGTTATGCTAAGTCAGGATGGTAAATTTCAACTCCTTAAATCTTCTCTTCAAAGTATACCTACTTATGCTCTTAGCCTATTCAGAATACCTAATAAATTTTCTGAGGCTATACAAAAAATCCGAAGGCATTTTCTCTAGAATGGAGTGGAAAAAACTAACAAATTTTCTCTTATTTCTTGGGACAAAGTTTGCATGCCTAAAAGTAAAGGTGGTCTAGGAATAAGAAAAATTAAAAGTATGAATGAAGCTCTCCTTGCTAAACTTGGATGGAGGGGTTTCACCCTAAAAGGGGAATGGAATGCTATTTGGCACAAAAAATATAATAGGAACCCTAACTGTATCAATGATTTTCTTAATTCTGAAGACTTCCTGGTGGGATCCTGCAAATGGAAGAATGTTATAAAAGACAAAAAAACCATTAGGAAAGGTGTTAAATGGAAAGTGGGTAAGGGGGATAAAGTGGACTTATGGGATGATATTTGGATTGGAAATCAGGCTCTAGCTACGAATCCTTTATGAGGCCCCCTTGCTGAAATATGTAAAAATAGAATTGGAACTAAGGTCATGGACTATAGAAGTAATGGGGAGTGGAGGGACTTAACTACTGTTGATGATGCTCTTCTATCTCTGAATAATACCCTTAATGCTATGATTATTAATTCTGAGGAAGATTCCTTAATCTGGAAATATACTCCTAATGGTGGTATTACTGTAGGAACGACCTATAACCTCAATTATGATAATTGTGAAAAACCTTTCTGGGCTAAGGCTTGGATCAAAGGGCTTACTCCTAACATAAATATCTTTTTATGGACTATGATTCAAAACAAAATCCTAACTCTTGACAACCTCAAGAGTAAAGAGATGTATATTACTAACATGTGTGTACTATGCAAGAAGGAGGAAGAATTGGTTAACCATTTGTTTATTCACTGCAACTATGCTAATGAGATTTGGTTATATTGGATGAAAGAATTTTATGTGGATTGGGTCTTACCTTCTGATATTCATAATATGTTCAATTCTTTGGAAATCAATAAAAGGAATGATTGTATTAGAAAGATATGGAATATAGCCCTCCCCCACATTACTTGGGAAATATGGAAGGAAAGAAATGAAAGAATTTTCAGAGAAAATGCTACTCCTTCAAAAATATTATACAGAAAAATTTGGAGTATGATAATTGAGAATCTTAAAATCATGAAGATTAAAGGTGATTCAAAAGAGGAAGAGGAATGCACTACTCTTAAAAAATGGGGAATTCAATTGAGTGAAGAAGATCATAACAACAATAGAGAGGGGGTGATATGGGAATGCCCTCCGATGGGATGGACTAAGATCAACTTTGATGGGGCATCAAAAGGTAATCCAGGCATTGTGGGATGTGGGGTGGTCATCCGGGATGAAAGAGGACACTATAAAGTGATGAGGGATATCCCAATTGGCGTTCAAAATAACCATATGGTGGAGGCTTTGGCTTCTCTCAATGGTCTTCTTTTGGCTAAAGAACACAAATGCAATAATGTTTGGCTTGAAGGGGATTCCCTGAATATTGTCAAGGCCCTTAATAATATATCTAACCCTTCTTGGTCGATTAGAAATATAATTGATAATGCTAAATCTATAATCAAGACCATGAATAAATGTATTATTATGCATGTGTACCATGAAGGTAATGAAAGTGTTGACTGGGTGGCTAATAACGCGTGTAAAAATAATCATATCTTTACATGGCAGAATGAAATCAACTTGACGTACGATATCAAATCCTTTATGCACAAGGAGATGATCTACAAAATTCAGAGAAGTGAAAAGCAATTAATTAAATGACTATAGCTAATACGAGTGTTGTAAGGTCTAATTATGATGCATTCATCCTCTTCAATGCTCCTTGTTTTTGACATGCTATTTCACACAGATTATGGGTGTCTTCAAAATTTGTGGATCACATTATAAGAAAGGAGAAAATGGGTGAAACTAAGCACAGAAAAAATTAGAGAGACAAGGTTAGTAGAAATAGAATGGGTGGTAGCAAGAAAAGACATGAGCCATCAGACTACAGCGAGTGGAAGCAAAATGCAGAAGTCTGGGAAATTCTTCATAAGGGGAATTTTGCAACTTACATGGAGAAGTTGCACGGGTGTAACCTTGCTATTACCAGTTTTTTCATGTGAAATTGGAAGAAAGGGAAGATTTACTTCAACAATAAATGGATTTTCATCAATGAGGAACTTATCGCAGAAGCCACGGGATTACCTATCGATGGGATGAAGTTCTACCGTGACTACAACTACTTTGACCAAGCTTATGAGAGATTCCCAGAGAATGATGAAGAGGTGGACAAATTGGCCAAGAAGGTAGGAGGTTTTTTCAGTCCTACTAATATCAGTCGCCCTTGGCATTTTTTTATATGTTGCTATCAATTATCTTACCCTTGATGGGAGATTTTCTAGAACCTACAAGCATCATTTCATTATCTTGAACCATTTTAGGCATAATGAGGATATGAGCATCCCTTTTTATCTCATGAGCTCTTTGAATGTTACAATGAGAGATTTCTAGAATGACCCTTTTGGGGATCACGCATCTCATTAGGGCCTGATGGTTTTAATTTATGATGTGTTAAAAATGAGGAAAATTGATAAAACTACGTTTAAGGGCAAGATTCTTAGTGATGTGGAAACCGAGGATGAATACTTGGGAGAAAAATTTGAAGATGACACTGAGGATGAGATGAATAACATTAGTACAAGAGGGGTTGGAAGCATGAAGGGTACCTCTTCTAAGAGGATTCCTAAGAAAAAATTGGAGTGTGCCAAGATGGACTCTAAATTGGAGGGTTTCAGAACTGACGACGAAAACAACAACCCTAAGAAGAACAAAAAAGGAAAGCTTGTTTCAAGGATAAAACCATTTTTACTAAGAGGAATAAGAAGAATAAGGCTATCCTTATTTCCTCTGATGATGAGGAACCTACTTATGAGAGCCTGGAGAACAAGGAGAAGCAGGATAAGGATATGGAGAATGAATATAACACTCTGAGCAAGGTTGAGGAAAAAGATGATAGTACTCAGGGGAAGGAAAAATTTGCTACTACTATGGATAAAAAGGATAGCTTTAATATTGGCACGAATTAGAAAGACAACATTCTTTCCTTTGGCAGGTTTATGGCTACCATTACATAGGATACTGTAAATATGAAGGCTAAGCTTTAGGAACAAGGGAAGATTGTGAATATGGTTAAAGTTGTGACCTTTGGCGAGGAATCAATGGCAACCAGTCTGAAGAAATGGATTGAAGCTATCAACAAAGGGGAAGCATTTGGGGAGCTAGGTACTAAAGTGTTGATTATGGTGGAAAAGATCAACAATATGAGCAAAGATGCAGAGTTTAGCAATAGTGAGGCTCACATTTCTACTCTAGAAGGGAAAGTGGAGAAAATAGAATTGATGCTCAAAAAGATAATTGAACAAAGATTCAATATCTTGAAAGTCTTTATTGAACATTGCAAGAGCTTAATGGACAGGATCAAGGTTAATAGGGGGAGGAAAACAAGGAGCCCAAAGAGGGCACAGGCTCAAGCATCCACACTCGGGAAAGTATTAAGAAGAAAGACACGGAGCTTGACGACCTCGGGATCTCTGTTGGCAACATGGAGCTTCTCATAGAGAAGTCCAAAGAACTAATGGAAATTATCTAGTTGTTGTCTTTGGTGCTCTCCCCGTTTGCTATCTTTTTCTATTTTTGTCTTGTGTGGCCTCGGGCTCTAGCCTCTTCCTTATTTCTTCTTTTGGTTGTTGATTGATCAGCTATGCCTATCTTCTGATCTTTTGTACAAGGTTTCGGGACCTTTCAAATCCTACTTTTACTTAATCAAAACAAGGATGCAAAGCGTCAAAGTTCCTACCAAAGTTAAATGTAATTTGTTGGAAGGTAATGAGTAAGAAATTGTAGCAATTAAAGTTTTAGTTTTGGACATGAAATATGTTTTAGAGTACTTGCAAATTCAATACTAAATATCTGTGATTTTTTCTTTTGTGTTTTTTAGTACTTGCAAATTCCATATCATGGATGTTGTCAGTGAATATCAAACAATTTCATTTTTCAAATTTTTAGCCTAGATTTGTAAGTTTCAAAATGACCTAGATTTATTTTAATCCATCTTCGCACGTTAAAACTGGCAAGACATTTAGCTATAATAGAACTACAATTCATGCACATGATTTTTTATTCAAATGAATTAGGGATTGCATTTTTTATTAGTGTCACATCTGGTAGAATTATTGTGATCCTTTATAGCCCTGCTACATAATCCAACAAAGTTCTTGTTCCATGTGCAATACAGAGGGAAGGTTGAAGTGACAACACGCAATAAGGAAGCAATAAAGTATGGAGGGAAAGGACAGAATCCGGAACCCAAGGAACACCCAGTTCAGAGGGAAATTGTTAGTAGGATGATTAACAGGTGAGGACGGGGCTCAAGGAGAGATCAACTTCAAGGGCATGCTATTAGAGCAAGGGCATGATGAAGAAAACAAAGAGTACACCTACAAACAAATGTTGGGAGGAGATGAACATTGGGTGTCATCTACCTATTGTCATACTACATAAAATTTAAGATTTTTACATTTTATATTAATAATTACTAATACATTTAATATTAATATGTAACCTTTAAGTAGAAGCAAGCAAACATACATTCCCAAAATACATCTACTCTAAAAGTAAACCCACTTGGTTCAGTAACAATGAGATGGAAAGAATGCTTTCACACTATCTGTAAATTAAAATATAAGAATTTTTTATCTCATTTTTTTAAAACATTAAATAAAGGTTTCATTGATAATAATAACGAAAAATGAAAGATGAATCTATCAACATAAATGACTCATCATTTAATAAAAAACTCAAAGCCAATCACTCCCTTACTTTTAATTTAAGTAAATAGAAAAAATGAAGAGAAGAAAAAATGATCAAACCTAGACTAAGAGGTACCTAAAACTGCAAAGTAATGGCACAGATTTGAATATGACACAATCAAAAAGTTTGTAGAAATGTTTTATTGAAAAATAGAGATATGTGAGAGGGTGATCATAAAGAAAAATGAATTTGAAGCTTAAAAGGAAAGAGTTATAAAGCCAAAAAAAAATTAGTGATTTTGGTATTAATAAGTATGAAATTAAGTTCATCTACTGGAAGATGGCTTGAGATCTCTCGCTGCATCATGAAAAATGATAAACATGTACTGTTAAAAGAGAAAGCTTTCAAAATGCGTTAGTGAAGTTGGGAAACCATCTGCTAGAGATCCAGATTTATTAAAATCGTGAAACTTATGTTCCAAAAATGTGCTCCATTAGAAATGACATGAAAATGATAAATAGCCATGATAAGCATTACAATGCAACCCATGAATAGCTTTAAAATTCAATCTTTTGCCTATGCATGAAAATTGACACCTCTAAGGAAGTCGTCTGTGAGAGATATTTGGGCGAGTTTGGAGAGAGTAAAAACAAAGAACATAAAAAGAAGCTTTTCCATTATACATCACCTCCTCTACCCTCATAATTTAGTTGGCATTTTATTAAATGGGCATTCATGGAACATTCATTACTTTCCCCTACAACCACCAAGAATGAACGAAGAAAACAGGATATCAAATCCAAGAGGGAATCACCGCGAGACCCTATGCCCCTGAATTGTGTATTTGGCATTTGGAATTATTAAAGAATGACCATTTTATTATTGTTTAACTGGTGATGGTTATATATGTTGTTTAGCTGGTAAACCTTGTGTAATTTATAAGCATTTTCTTAACTCTTATTTACAAAAAATTGATAGAATCACTGTGCGAACCAGATCGAATCCAATCTACTTTTTGTTTACTTCCAACACATTTTCCTTCTCCACCAGTAGTACGAAGCCCACTTTTACCTCTTTCCATGTTGGGGTGGTCTAATATCTAAGCATTTCCTATGGATTTCGTAGCCTAAATGGAGATGAACATATCTACATCATTCCAATGTTGTGTTGTACAAAAGCATTAAATAAGTTTGATTTTACCCTCTGACTTGGAACAATGTTATACGAATTATTTAATTTCTCTTCCACTGATATCCATTTTCTCTTTACATTCAGGCTAAGCAACAAGAAAAATAATAATTTTAACAATAAGAAATTCATTTAACGTCGAGCTTGGGGAATTTTTTTTTTTTATTTTGGCTTTATAGTATTAATGGTTTATAATAACTAAACAAATAACATTTCATAAAAGACTACTTTTAATTCTCCAGTTTTAATGGAAGTTTCTATTTATATTTTATTTAGATAATGAGATTTATTAGTTTTAATAAAAAAATTCTGTTGTAAATTTTTAAAAAAAAACTCTAAACACTCTCTTTTAATAGAAATTTTTATTTTGAACTTTTAAACTCTTTTTGTTTAAATATGTGTTGAACTTTTAAACTTTCTCTTTTATTTTATGTATTACTTTTTATAAAACTACAAATCCTTTTTATTATTATTCATTGTGCCATCATCACTAATTTTTCTTTCATTTATTTATTATTTTAGTATGAATTGTATTAATATTGTTCAAAGGGACCAATAGTTGAACACTAAAACTTTTTGACAATCTCACACATTTCATGGGAAAATACAAGACATTTATTGTGTTCAGCTTTTAGATTTGTGATAAGACAAATTGTTAATATGAAATAGTCTAATGCATATATATTGCTACTCTACTAGTTGTACACTAAGATAACAATACTTGTTTAAGTGAGCATTTTATTTTATTAAGTGAGCATATTATTTTTTAAGTGACACACATAATAGATAGCTATGATATTTTATTCAAGAAAAAAAAATTTATTTATTTCACTTGTTAATAAATTTATTTATGTGTTTTTAATATAACATTTATAGGTTCTCATGTGTTCAAATAGGTATTGGTCGATTTTTATCAACATTTGGAAATTTTTAGGAGTTTTTCAATTATTAATCATTACACATTAAGCATGTGTTGGAAATGAGTTGAGTAACTGGGAGAAGAGGGGTGATTTAGTTATCACAAAAACAAATCCAAGTCCCTTAGATGTCTTAAACAAATTAGTCACTGTTGCTCAGTTAACACAGATATTCTACTGTGACTCAGTTAACATAGCAAATATTAAGATATTAACTGTGATTATCTTTAGTAATTAATTGAAGAAACATAAACCATAAAGAAAATGAAATGTACACAGATAACACCAAGATTTAACGTGGAAACCAAATATGGGAAAAACCACAAATTGCAACTAGTCACTATTTTTCACTCTTCTGAAGTGAGCCCTGTTAGGAGCCAACCTTGTTAAAGGTTACAATAAACACTATTAGGTGTGACCCTGTTAGAGGATTTAATCACCCTATAAGGAGTGGTCTTGTGAGAGGTCTTTAAACACTTCAATGTAAAAATGTCACCTTGTGAGAGGATTTATAAAATACTGTTAAGTCTACTCTGTCAAGAGATTTTGATCACTACTACAATTGTTAGAAAGTAACAATGGATTGACTTGTTTTGATAAGCAACTATCTTTGTTGATTCAGATCTCTATTCTGGATTATATACTTGATCCTCACTGATCGGATATTTTATTGCAGTCATCTATGTTATGTCCATAATCTAAATCGCATCTGATTTTGCCTTCACTCTTCATATCACTTACACACACACACACTTCCACACTGTCTTACCATATTCAATCCAAACTTGACCTTACATATATATGATAAGCCTTGTCAAGTCGGCCTTAATATCCTTCCAAATAAATAATAAAACTTGTGTCTATCGACGACATATAACCAATTATCCATAAAATATAAACCACTATCAGTCGGCTGACACTAATTGTTTAGCTCGGTCAACACTTAAATCCTTCAATGCCTGACCAACACTATAATGCCCGAGTGAACTCAGTTAGAACTAAAATCACTTTGGTCCTTTTCAATTCCCAAGAGTGGTTGGCATGAACTAAGTGTTCTCGGATAGGATTAGACATTTGTGTAAACATCACTATACTTGTGTAAACATCAATGACAATACACAATTGAATAATTGTCATTAACAGTCTCCGTCTTTGGCATTGATGGAAACACAACATGTCATAATACAAAGAATTATAGAGAAGAATACATAAGAATGAAAAAATTTATTAATGTCCTTAGCTTCATTCTGATTCTCATCAAATTCTATTAATGTCTTTAGCTTCATTCTGATTCTCATCCAAACTCCCTCAATCACTGAAATATAAATTTCTCCCTCTTTCATTAATCTTTGTTTCTGATAAAGTTCTCCCTCTGTCATCAATCTCTCCATCAGTAATCTCTCCCTCACTAATCATTATGACATACAATAATATCTCCCTCTTTGAAAACCAATGCCAAAGACACCAACTGACATATGCATTGAAGTTGTAATGTACATGTCTATACTGATTCATATGCAATGAGCTCTAAATATCCGCATCAACATGTTAAGTTTGTTTTGTAGCTCGGTTGATGCATCACTAAACTATGTTTTAGTGAGCTTCAGTTAGGGGAACTACCCCTAGCTTTCCTCTATGATACAAAAATGCATCCTTAGGTAGTGGTTTTTTTAATATGTCTGCAATTTATTCCTTAGTATTCACATATTCCAATCTTACTTCCTTTTCCTGAACCAATTCCCTCAAGAAATGATACTTTATTGCAATATGTTTAGTCTTAGCATGCATCACAAGGTTCTTTGAAATTTTAATAGCACTGGTGTTGTCATAGTAGATAATAATTGGTTCTTTGATTTCTACCTTCATACCTGACAATAGTCTTTTGAACCATATGATATTTGAACAATTCACTACTGCAGCAACATACTTTGCTTCTATTGTAGACTGAGAAATGCAGTTCATTTTCTTGCTTGTCCAAGAGACTGACCTTTTGCCAAGAAATAATGCTCCACCACTTGCGCTCTTTTTTTCATCAACACTTCCTGCCCAATCAGCATCAGTAAAAGTCTTCAAATCAAAGTTTCCTCCTTTCTTATACCATAATCCATAATCTTCAGTACCCTTAAGATATCTCAAAATCCTTTTGATAGCCATCAAATGATTCTCTCTAGGATTAGCTAAAAATCTTGCAAAAATACCAACTTCTAATGCAATATCAGGTCTTGTGTGAACAACATATTGAATTTTACCAATCATGGATCTATAGATAGTCTGATTTACTTCCTTTGAATCATCGTCTTTAGACAACTTATGTCCAGTAGGCATAGGTGTTCCAACTGGTCTAGAGTCTTCCATTCCAAACTTCTTTAGTATCTATTTGATGTATTTAGACTGGATAATGTAGATACCATCCTTCATCTAATGAACTTGTAAACCAATAAAGAATTTGATTTTACCAAACATAGACATTGCAAATTCCTTACTCATAGCTTCTGAGAATGCTTTACATAAATCATCATATCCAGTAAACATTATATCATCAACAAATATTTCTTCTAGTAGTATCTTGTTCTGAGGTCCTTCTTTGATATACAAGCTACTATTGTCATTAGTTATCTGAAATCCAATTCTTATCAAGTAACAATGCAGTCTTTCATACCAGGATCTAGGAGCTTGCTTCAGTCCATATAATATTTTATGCAGTTTGCAAACCATATTCCTTTTTCTAGGATCTAAAAATTCTTCAGGTTTCTCAATGTAGACTTCTTCCTCAAGAATTCCATTCAGGAATGCAGATTTTACATCCATTTGATATACCTTGTATCCTTTATGTGAAGCATATGATAGAAGATTTCTAACTCCTTCAAGTCTTATAGCAAGAGTAAAAGTTTCTCCATAATTAGTACCCTCTTCTTGAGCATATCCTTTACATACTAATCTTGCCTTGTTTCTAGAAACTTCTCCTTTTCCTGAAAACCCACTTAGTACCAATTACATTTTTATCTTTTGGTCTAGGTACAAGAGTCTAGGTTTTGTTCTTTTCTATCTACTTAATCTCTTTATTCATTGCTTCGATCCATCTTTCATAATTCAATGCCTCTTTAGTAGTTCTAGGTTCAATTTCACTAAGCAAACATGTACCTTTGATTTTGTTCCTTGTCATTACACCTTTTGTCTGATCTCCAATTATTTGTTCAGGTGCATGACGCCTTCTGAAATATTTTTCAAGTACAGGATCCTTCCTTCTTGATTATGGACTTGTTCCACTTGGTTCACCATGCTCAAAAGTTTTGTTATGTTCTTCTATCTGATACTCGTGTTCCACTAGCTGAGACTCAGGTGCCTCTGTCTTAGACTTGGGTGCCTCTATCTACGACCTGGTTCCCTCTGTCTATGACTCATTCTCTTCAGTATGCGACTCGGTTTCCTCTACTAGTAGCTCAGGTTGCATAGGTTGCAACTCAGGTTGAAATATTTGTGCTTGTGCAAATGAATTCAATGGTTGATAGGGATGTTGTCCAATCACCATTTCTTGTGTCTTAGGTATAGTATCAGGTTCATAATACACAAAGTTTCAGTAATCCTGAGGCTCTTTACTACTTTGTTCTTCACCTCTTCTAGCAAACTCATCAATCCTTACATGCACACTTTCTATGACTTTATGAGTAGAAATATTCAAGCATTTATATGCTTTTCTTTTACAGGAGTAGCCTAGAAATATACCTTCATCACTTTTTACATCAAATTTTCCATTTCTTGCTTCCTTCAAGATGTAACATTTACTTCCAAATACTTTGAAATAATGAAAATTAGGTTTATAGCCATGCCATAATTCAAAAGGTGTCTTCTCAGTACCTTTCTTCAGTTGAACTCGGTTCAAGGTGTGATATGCAGTGCTGGTGGATTCCTTCTAGTATTTGGCAGCAACATTCTTTTCAATCATCAAGGTTCTTGCACAATCCATAATAGATTTGTTCCTTCTTTCTGCTATACCATTCTACTATGGAGTACCTAGGGAAGGTACGTGTCTTTTGATTCCTCTTTCATTTTAGAATTAATTGAATTCATTAGAAATGAATTATCCTCCTCTATCAGATCTTAGGCATTTAAGTTTCTTTCCTATTTCTTTTTCAACTCTAGCTAGGTACCATTTGAATTTCTGAAAAGCTTCTAATTTTTCTTTGAGAAACATAATAGTCACCATTCTGGAATGATCATCAACAAATAGAATGAATTACTTCTCACCTATGTAACTTGTTGTTCCAATTGGCCTACATAAATTAGTATGTACTAATTCCAAGACTTCATCTGTATTGTAGTTCTTTCTCTTGAAGATAGTTTTGCCCATCTTCCCAATTTGACACTGTTTGCCTATTGCTAGTTCAGGTTTCTTTAGAATAGGAAATCCTCTTACTCTTTTGTTCTTTCTTATGTTAACCAGGTTATCAAAGTTCACATTGTTGGAGTTATATGATGTGCCTAGTGACTAAGAGGGGGGGTGAATTAGGAACCATTAAAACTTAATCCTTTTAATCCACAATTAGATTAACTTATTTGTTTGCATGCATATAACTTGAAAGTAAAGAATCATAAAGAACACATGACAGAATATTTGGTTACCCAGAAACCTTCCAAAAGAAAGTAAAACTAGGGTCGGGATGATACCCACAAGATTTAGTACCACAGTATAAGTTTAGTCTGTTAGAGCTTACAATGACCACTTCCAATGGTTTGCCCTGTTAGGAGCATAGAAAGGACTATTAGGTCCACCTTGTTAAAGGATTTTGTATAATACAATAATTAATGCAACTCTGTTAAGAGATTTAAAGAAAGGATTGTTAGATCCACCTTGTTAAAGGATTTTGTTGATCAACTTGTGAGAATGAACTAGTTGATGATCTACTCTGTGCAATTGTGATTGATGAATAAGATCCTTTTGAATATAACTGATCATCTAAATGTGATAGATGAGACTCTACTGTCCTGAATACTTCTGCACTTAAATCAAATTGTCATTCACATGCCTTATGCATACATTCATACTTATTCTTTATTTATTCATATACTCTTCACATTATTATTATCATAATAATTTTGGATAAAACAAACTATCTTACATATAATCTTTATCCAACAAATAACTCTGTAAGTCAGCTTGCAATAAATAAAACTATATTAAAAAATATATGCAAAGTCAGCTTCAAACTATCACTCGGGTCCAAAAGAATTCTCGGGTGACAAACTGTCACTCGGGCAATGCTGAACACTCGGGTGACAATGTATACTCAGGCAACACTGAATGCTCAGGCAACATTGAATGACTAAGTGTTTTGACACTAATTGATAATATGTCTTGCCATTAGGTCTACAATCTCCCCCTTTGGCATTAGTGACAAAAACACTTATCATTGAATTATGTATCTGTTATGTCAAAACTCCCCCTTTCTGTCTGCTCAGGTTTTGACATTGCTTCTGTTACTCGGGTCCAACTGACTCTGTTTTAGTGTTTTTCAAAAAATATATATTCACTGTAAATATGTTCTCTTTATTACAATATAATGATATTTCCCCCTTGTTTTTTACAGGAATGCCAAAAAGTAATATTTACAATGTTATCCTGAAGTAGGATAGGAAATCACTATGTACCTTCAAAATTTGAGACAGAGTGTTGTCCCAATTGTCCTGTAGCACCTTCATGATGTGCAATTCAACTTGTAGCTCTACAGATAACTCTATCATTAGCTTAGAAATTGAGAAGTTATTGTCATGAATGAGTGTCTTAGCATGTGTTATGCATTTTTGCATTCCATCCATGTGTGGTAGAAATTGGCTTTGGATTTTTGTAAGAGATTCTCTGGTCCTTGCTTCTTCTCTCAACAATTCAGCCTGTATATCAGTAAGATACTTGATTTTCATGAAGTGAGCAGAACTGGTGCTCAGGTCAAGTGCTAACTGCCTTGCAATTTCCATCATGTCTGCATCGATCTTTACTAACTTGTTCTTGATTTCCATAGTAAATTTAGAGGATTCATACAACTTTACAAATAGTGCTACCACATTTTTCACAGTGGTTTCTAGAGAGATGATGATCTTTGTAAGCTGCACCTGGTCAATTGCAATCTTCTTTGCAATGATTTCTAGAACCCTGTTCTCAAATTTCTTCTCTGCCTTCTCAAGTAACTTCTCCTGACCATTCATATCTATGTTGAGCTTGTGGACAATGTCAACAATTTGGTCCATTATTGAGTCACTCTCATTGACTTCAATCTACAATGCATCTACAAATATGCCTTTGACATCTTCAAGTACTTTATTCCTTTGTCTTTCCTTTCAGAGCTTTTTTTGTGTAGATTTTTTCTTCCACAGTTCTCCCAAAATATCCATTTTATCTATAGATAGGCTAGATAGATCCCAATTAGGAATCACAATTTCTTTATCTAGATCTATCTCATCAGTAATTACTGCCTTTGTCTTAGGACTCAGTGAAGGAATAATTTCCTTACCTTTACCTACCTCATCCTTTGCTTCAGTATTCAATCCAATTAGGTCATTGACCTTTATAGTACCAATTGTTGGATCAATATTTACTGATGAATCAATATTAGCAGTAGAAATATCTACCTTGTCTTTCTGTGACTCAGGTGTGCATGTCTCAGTAGTAAGAGGAGCCTATTCTACAGTCTTTGTCTGTTCAGATGTAGATTCTACAACCTTGTCTTTGCTCGGAGGTACTATATTCTATATAGGAGATTGAGGTAATGATGTCATTACCTCAACTGCAATCTGCTCTGTGTTAGACTCTTCAATAGTTTGTACCTCAGGTAGTGTATCATCATTTTCCTATGCCAGAGGGTCTATACTCGGTACTTCTTCCTTCATATTGCTTTCTATTATCTCAAATATTTATTTCTACACTAATGTGGCATGATGAGCTACATCTTCTATGTTCTTGTTCAATATTTGGAGTGCCCTGAATCTGGGGGTGTGATTATTCTCATATTTTCCCAAGGCCTCTTTTACTTCTTTGCCTTTCATTGCAGGCATGACCTGATTCAATGTTTGTTCCCTTACATCTTTTTCAATTTTTACTACATTCATCCAGGGAATAGATACTGCCTTAAATAGGTCTTCCGTCATATAACTCTTCAACTCGAAAGGGTCATATTTCCACTTTTCCATCTTCTCCACCACTTCTTTCTCAATCTTCTTCTTTTCTTCTTCTGACCTAGAAGCATAATTCAATGACTTTAAAGAACTCATGGCTCTTCCTTCTTTAAGGTATTTAATCTTTTGAACAACTGTGGGTGTTGGTTTAGTGAAGACCATAGTATTATCTTCTTCATCATCATCATCATCATCACTTAGTATAATTTTTCTCCTTGATCTCCTCAAGGTGACAACAGGAGTAGTGCCTTTTGCCTTTTTTTGTTTAGGTGTTGTCTTCCTCTTTCTCTGTGGAGATTTAGTATCAATTTCTTCCTTTTCAGATTCAACATCCTCTATATTAACTGTATCCTCTATTTTAATTGTGGCCTCTTTACTCCTAGAGATGGTAGGAGAGTCATAGGTCTTTCCATACTTCTTCTTGAATGTATCAAGTCTCTTCCTTCCTCTTTTCAATATCTTAGGAATCTCAATCTAAAAAGATATCATGCTCTTTGCTTCCTCATATGTTCCAAAGTAAGGTGTCTTTGGATTGACAGGTTCATTCACAAGAGCCTCTATGATATCTTTTATGTCATCTTCGTTAACTTCATATGGAAGGGGTTTTACCCCTGCAACTCTAGGATTTACTGCTTGTATATAAACCTTATCACAATCAACTAGAAAATAGATTTCATCTTTGTACTTCTCAACTAGTTGTTTGGGAATTCTATATCTACTCTACATCTTCTGTTTGAACTCTCAAAGTATCGATCCATAATGCTATCAAAGTTATCTCCCCTCTCAGCTATGAATTCATTAATTTGATGGATAATTGGTCTATCCTTCTTCCATGCTGCTGTTCCTTTGGAGGGAAAGAACTTCTCAACATAAAAGAGTATGCAGATTAGAAGAGAACCAAACTTACATGAATTGGTTTTGGATACTCAAATTCTCTCCATATTCTTTCTCAACTGAATGAATTGCAATTCTACTAGGTCAGATACCAGATTCTTCTTTACTACTTTGTATGCTAGGTCAACATCTTCGTACACAACATTGTTGGGTATGCTTGATCTGTATATCTTGTGGGATATGACATGAATTCCAATTTTCAACTCCATATCAGTTACTCTGTTAAGTCTCATGCCTCTGCCATCCCACTCGGCAAGAGTTAACTCAGCTAGTTCATCCTTGGTTAGGGTTTTGGCTTATCTACTATAGGGAACCTAGTGACATGGTGAATTATATACTTAATTATCTTCACAAGATGTTCCAATAATAGTTTCATGTCGTGGACATGACTGAGAACATATCTCATCCATTTTGTTTGGAAATCCCTTGATATGTGCATGATGTGTGTCAAACCCTTGGTTTTGAGGTGCTTATGCTCAGAATTCATACTTCTGTTGGTACATAATTTATCATATGCTTGATTTATCTCACTAGTTGCAAGCTCTTATATTTTGCAGTGATACAAGCTGTGAATGTTGTTAACCAGTAACACTCTTGGAGGAATTAGGGAATAAGATCCCATCAGGTCTATCTCCTCTGCAACTACCGGATGAAGCTTGAACACTAGAGGATCACAAATTGTATTCCTTACTAGCATCTCAGAACCTTTCTTGACCTTGTTGCTGAAAGTGGATGCCATATTGCTTGGATGAAATGATCAAACTCTGCTTTCAATCATGAATTCACACTGAATTACTAAGGGCTCTAAATTGACTTGTAAACTGAAAGATTTGTAAGAAATACTCTTTACAATCCTTTATTTATAAGAGAATTTCAACCATTAGAGTATTTCATTAAATTCTCTGTACATAGTAGCTGGGGTGACTTAGGTGTTTCTCCAAGATTCACTCGAAAGCTCAGGTGAAACTAACTTTCTAATTATAAATACTGTCTGACTCATCTCGGGTGAGCTTGATGACTCGGGTGTAGCTGTATCATCTTAAAATGGAAGCACTTCCATGTTAAGAGAATTTATCCCTCCTTAGGGGATGTATTTGACCTCCATTACATCATCCCCCCATTTCTGTATCATCCCCCCTGATCTGCTCCTCCTTATACCACTCTCGAGACTGATTTCTACATTATGGGTTGCAGGACTCTGTTTCTGGGATACAGGGACAGGGTAAACCTTTTGGGACAGGGTCAACCTCAGCCCTACCCTAGGATAGGGTCAACCTTGGCCTTGTCCTAGGACAAGGCTGACCTCGATCCTATCCCAGGGTCCCAAACCTAGAATCCCACAGTTTCCTTGATGTTGGTCTTTGCAAAAAGTTCTCTCCCGCTTCTGGGTCGGCTGTTTCAGGCTCCAAATCATGGATTCCTAAATTATATTTAATATAGTTCCTCTTCTAGGGTTAAAGGCTTAAATTATTATTTAATTGTCCTATGTAGGCCTCCTTAGAATATTGTGCCCTAATTTCATATAAAAGGGAGCCTTCTCCTTTCATTTTCTCTAACCATGATCAAGTAAAACTAAGTCTTCCAAGTGCAAAAGGCTCTAATCAAGATTTTTCTCAAGCACCCATTGTTCTCAAGGTGTTCAATTATTCTTCTCAAGCATTCAAGTTCTCCATTGAAGATCAAGGATTCAAGCTTTCAAGCCTTTGAAGGGATTAGGTGCAAACATTCAAGACTCATTATTCAAATCCTAGATCTAGCCATCATGGTGGTGTGATCTTCCTTCAAGATCCTTTGTGCATCCTCAAAAGTCTTTCAAGGTGGATTCCAAGCATATAATCATGGAGGTTTATGGTTTCTAAATTCCATGCTTTCATATTTACATACTTGCTACATTTGAATTACGATTGCATATCTATTCAATATCATAGCTTCACTATTAGATTCAATTCTACTACTTGTTAGCTTTCCATACTTTATTGATTTCAAGGTTAATTCCTAAATTAGGGTTTGACCAAGGCAAACCCCTCCCCAACAAAAAACAAACATTTTTCTTGCAAGTACAGGTTTGGGATTGTAAATTCGAGGCCAGATCTGGATACCCTTTTCGGATTTCTTTCAGACTGTGCGAACAGGGACACTTTTGGAGTTGAGCAGATCGAGTTGGAAAAAGTGGTACAGGGTTGATCTTTTTCATAAGATGACATTGGAATGGAAAAATATTTCTGGGTTTTGTCCGTCTCTGTGTTCCAATTCAATATCAACTGTCAACATCTCCAGAAATAGTCTACAGATCTCAAAAAATAGCAATCTTTGATCTGCCATTTTGGAAGGTTGGTACTTTCTCCAATTCTTTTCAATTACTGCCATTAATCATATTGATCAATCAATTTACAGAATTTAAGATCCCCTTTCTCGGTCTCTTTCCAAATAGTAGATTCATGTGTGTATTAACCCTTTGCGGTTGATCAAAATTGGATCTCCTATTTGTGTATTTGAGGGTGAAAGAAAGGAGCATCTTATCTTCCCTTAATCACAATCACAATTGCAATATACAATCAATCAAATTCAAGTAAGTGTAAAGTAGGG
>MU223362.1:2009594-2028148 GCA_018584345.1 Thuja plicata | reverse complement strand
TCTATCCTTCTAACTTCCTACACTCATGATATTCCTTCTAAGACATTTGTTTTGTAAGGATATCTCTTATTATAATAACTTTGATATAATTTGATATATCCTTTGCCATCATCCCTGGGGGGCAAGGTATTTTCTCCTTCTACCTCTATCTAAGGATCTACTTTCCTTAGCTTAGTGGAATTTTTTTATATTGCAAACATTATTTTCCTTATAAATATCTATGTTTTGACCATGGACACCTTCTTATTTGAGAGGTGAATGTCCTAGGTTATTGCCTCTTCTTTATTTTGCAAATTAGTCTTTATAAACTCTTTCCCTAGCTTGTTGGTTAGAGTTTTTATCCTTCATACCAAGATTCCTCATTCTCTTTCTTGTCGGGGGCTTGATGATTGAATCTTGGGTCCCTCTTGTCTTCCGAAGATTACATCTTATCCTAAGCACTCCTCTCTAGTAGGGCTCTTGTTGATAAGCTCTCTTCCTCTTCCAGGATCCTTTTTCTATAAGTGACATATCCATTTCATGATTATCTCTATTCTTAGATGTAAGGGTCAATACTCTTCGCTAATATTATAGTATACATTGTTGTTAAGATGGATATCTCCTTACCTTGTGAAGAAGGTATCCTTTCTTCTTATTCCTTATCCTGCCTAGTGGGTAGCCATGATAAGGAGGGGGGAATATATAGGGTCTCCCTTGTACTATAGTTTACATTTATTTACATTTCACAGCATGCTAAATCCTTGGAAGGTAACACACACAAGTTGCTAAATCCTGAAGAGACACACACTTTTACTTTTATGTTTGCTAAATCCTTGGAAGGTAACACACACAAGTCGCTAAATCCTGAAGAGACAAGCATTTTTACTTTTATGTTTGCTAAATCCTCGGAAGGTAACGCACACAAGTTTCTAACTCTTGAAGAGACATGCATTTTACTTTTTTGCTAAATCCTAAAGAGATATGCACCCTTTTATGATACGCTAAATCCTTGAAAGGTAACACACATAAGTTGCTAAATCCTAAATGGACACGGATTTTATACTCCATAGTGACACAATAATGTGGATCTATGGGTATTTTCAAAAAGTTGTTAGAAGACGCACTTACAATTACAAGCATAGTTTATGGGTGAACCTATTGGGGGCTCTCCCTCCTTGGTGATTCATAGTAAGGTGGGAATCTTTCTAGGCAAGGTAATCACTTTCTATTTTCTCTCTTTTGCTTTCATGCTAGTAGGATTAGATCGTGAAGCTATTTTATCAATAGTGTTGTTCTTGTCTTACTTATGTCGTCATATATGTTTTCTATGATTGAATGTTCTTTACTTTCCATATATTTATGTATGTACAATGTTCTATAATCCTTAGTCTAGGGGCTTGTGTTCCTAGATTAGTGATATTCTATCTCGATTGCAATCCACCAGGATCTCTTTCTTCTAGCTTTACCGTGAGCACGTTTGATTTTCGTACTCCCGCTAAAGTGGGGGCTTAATGTATCATCTTAAAATGGAAGAAATTCCATGTTAAGATAATTTATCCCTCCTTAGGGGATGTATTTGACCTCCATTACATCATCCCCCCATTTCTGCATCATCCCCCTGATCTTCTCCTCCTTATACCACTTTCGAGACTGATTTCTGCATTCTGGGTTGCAGGACTCTGTTTCTGGGATACAGGGACAGGGTCGACCTTCTGGGACAGGTTCAACCTCGGCCCTACCCTAGGATAGGGTCAACCTCAGCCTTTTCCTAGGATAGGACTAACCTCGACCCTATCCTAGGTTCCCAAACCCAGAATCCCACAATTTCCCGGATGTCGGTCTTTGCAAAAAGTTCTCTCCCGCTTTCGGGTCGGCTGTTTCGGGCTCCAAATCGTGGATTCCTAAATTATATTTAATACAAATCCTCTCCTGGGGGTAAAGGCTTAAATGATGATTTAATTATCCTATGTAGGCCTCCTTAGAATATTGTGCCCTAATTTCATATAAAAGGGAGCCTTCTCCTTTCATTTTCTCTAACCATGATCAAGTAAAACTAAGTCTTCCAACTGCAAAATGCTCTAATCAAGATTTTTCTCAAGCATCCATTGTTCTAAAGGTGTTCAAGTCTTCTTCTCAATCATTCAAGTTCTCCATTGAAGATCAAGGATTCAAGCTTTCAACCCTTTGAAGGGATTAGGTGCAAACATTCAAGACTCATTATTCAAATCCTAGATCTAGCCATCATGGTGGTGTGATCTTCCTTCAAGATCCTTTGTGCATCCTCAAAACTTTTTCAAGGTGGATTCCAAGCATACAATCATGGAGGTTTATGGTTTCTAAATTCCATGCTTTAATATTTACATACTTGCTACATTTGAATTATGATTGCATATCTATTCAATATCATAGCTTCACTATTAGATTCAATTATACTACTTGTTAGCTTTCCATACTTTATTGATTTTAAGGTTAATTCCTAAATCAGGATTTGACCAAGGAAAACCCCTCCCCAACAATAAACAAACATTTATCTTGTAGGTACAGGTTTGGGATTGTAAATCCGAGGCCAGATCCGGATACCCTTTTCGGATTTCTTTTGGACTGTGCGAACAGGGACACTGTGTTTCGATTCAGTATCAACTGTCAGCATCTCCAAAAACAGTCTACAGATCTCAGAAAATAGCAATATTTGATCTACCATTTTGGAAGGTTGGTACTTTCTCTTATTCTTTTCAATTATTTCCATTAATCATATTAATGAATCAATTTATAGAATTTAAGATCCCCTTTCTCGGTCTCTTTCCAAATAGTGGATTCATTTGTGTATTAACCTTTTGGGGTTGATCAAAATTGGATCTCCTATTTGTGTATTTGAGGGTGAAATAAAGGAGCATCTTATCTTCCCTTAATCACAATCACAATTGCAATATACAATCAATCAAATTCAAGTAAGTGTAAAGTAGGGTTAAGGAAATCAACACAAATAACAATAAACCCATTTTTCCCCTTTACATTTAAGTAACATAGAAATCTATTTCATATGTTACAGTAACTAACATTCTAACTCGGGTTGAACTATAATATGTCCTCGTGAATCAATATGCGGATATGGACTATATTGCTTATCTGGAACTGATGTAGGATGGCTTGTATTGCACAGTTTCAGTCATCTCCTTACTTTCCTATTCTGTAATGATATATCCACCCATCTCACTATTTAGGGTGTCATTATATCCTTCATTGCTTTGATCTGAATTAACTTAGGATCTCCTTACCCATTTCTTTCTCATCTGAGTTTTGATTTCAGAGACTTTGGCTTTCCATTCTCAAAACCAGTATCAACTTTTTCTCTATTCATACAATTCTTGCTTGGATGACCGAGTTGCTTGCACAGATAACATCTCTTTTTCTGAAGTGAGTCTTCATACAATTTGCACCAATGTGTCCATATTCACTACAGTGACAACATCTATACCAAGTGTTGTAATCCCAACCAAAAATTGCCTTGCCTAATTGTTCAACAGGATTCCATTTCTTAGTTTTGCACTCATAAGATTTATGACCTTGTTTGTTGCATTTGTAGAATTTCCCATCAAACTTAGGTTTCTCTTTGCATTCACTTTCTCTATGTCCATGTTTGTTTTTGATTAAGGAAAATAGGTTTTGATGGGTTCCTGAAACCCTATAAAGTTATATAAAAAAACCTAGATCATATAAGCGTTAAGTAACAACCAAAATGAAACAGGTAGTCCAAACAAAATAGTCCTAGAGAAAATAGAAAGCCAGGGACTAAAACCCAAAAAAGACCAGGAACATAAAACCAGGGGAGCAAATCAGGCAATGTATTTGAGAATCTCTATAGCCCGTATCTCTAGCTCGGTCATTCTACCCGCAGCTTCTTTTAGGTCAGCCAGCTCTTTGTCAGCTTCCTGGTTTTCCATCTTCTTGGTGGCCTCTCTTGTCCTATTCTTATGTCCCTCTTCTGGTAGCTTCTCCTTGTCACTATTCAGTAGCTAATCCTCCTTATTCCCTCTTTGTTCTTCAAATTTGTCGATGATCACCTTAACATTATCATTTGAAGCCTTAAGTATATTGTAGCTTTGCTCAGCAATTTTGACCATTGAGTCTTCTGTGCTTTTGACTCTGTGTTTCAGCTCGTTCACTCTGCTATCCAGCTCCCTATCCTCTACAATGTTCTTGTTATTGTTACTTATGTTATATTTCTCCATCCTGTCCATTCTTTTTTTCAGCTCATAGATTTCATAGTAGGTCCATTTCGTGGTTCTATAGCTATCAATGGCACTATTTTTTGCATTGTTCAGCACATCCATTTGAGGATCCTCCCTCACATTGTTGCTAAAAATCACTAGTGTGGGATCAATTAACTCTTCCATTTGGATTCTTCCCTCCTTATTATCCTTAACCAAAGTCCTAACCATTTCTCTCTTTATCCCCATTTTTACAGAGACAGTGTCAAAATTCCTCCAAACGACTTTCTTGTTTTTGCCAGTAATGCTGCAGGTGTAATGATCTTCCCCATACTCCGCATACCCTTGACTCTGATTATCCTCCTCATTCCCCCTCCCCTAGCTATCATCTTTCTCATCTCTCTCCTCTTGTGTTTTTTCTGGACTGTCTTGCCTCTCCTCCTGGGTTTCCTCCTTTATTTGATTCCCTCTATTGAATCTCGTAACCCTCTTCACTGAGCTAGCCTCCTCATTCTGAGCCGACTGTTTGATAGTTATCTTCCTCTTAATGTCTGTCTTCCCCTGCTTCCCACCTTGTTTCATTTTTCCCTCTTCTCCAGAGCTCTCATTCCCCATTTTCATCCCATCCTCATTTTTGTTGTACTCCCTGTCTGAGGAGATCTCAATGTGCTATTTTAAAGCCTCCATTTTGACTCTTTTCTTCCCCTTCTTCGTCTGAAGAGGCTCTTCCTCCTCAGTCTCTGAGTGCATGTCTTGGCTGTCCTTGGTATCTAAGGGGAGATAATCCTCCTCTGAACCCTCCTCAGAATTCCCCTCCTCCATACAATTGATTTCCTTCCCCATAGTACGAGCTTTAAAGTACTCATAAATTAATAGTAATAAGCCCTCATGGAAATCCAGGTTGCTAATATGTTTCTCCTTATAGTCATTAATATTTTCATTGATGGATTAATAAAGGAAGAACGGGATGGATATATTTGCCCCATACCTGAAATGGTTGAGAAGAACGAAGTGGTGAGTGCTAATTCGGTCGAATCTCGTATCCAGAGAGATGAATTTGATAATTTCCTGCAACACAAATCTCCACAGAGGTTTGATTGAGTTTGGCTGGTAGAAAGTGCCCTTCTTCACAAGAGCTCTCTTTTCTGCCACGTTTTTAACAAAATCCGCCAGAGCTTTGCTGGAAATCTTCCTATCCCTATAAAATTTCTTCCCAATGATGGGAATGCCAGTCACAGCTGACATAATTTCCTCTATCACCATGAAATTCACCCCATCAATTTTCACCTGCCCTTCATTCCAGCTATTTACCATCATCTTCATAACTGAGGGCTTCTACCCATGAAGACGCTCAATGAAGGTAGTCACTTCACCCTTATTCAAAATCTCCCAAACCTTGGATCTACGACACTATTTTTCCATTTCCTTCTCTGGTTCTCTACTGCGTCTTTCTCCCACCATTTCTGCAAATTCTTTGCTTCCTCTGTATCTGGTATACTTCCCACTAAAAACCCTTTGTTTCCAAGTGATATTGGGTTGATGTTTTGAGAGAATTCTTTTTTCCTCGTGAATGCTATAATTAATTTTATGCCTCCAAGTGTGCCGACGAGGCCTTTCAATGATAATCCCTTCGCCTCTCTCGTACTTGCACATCATATGGGGATTCTTCCCCCATCTGTCATAACTCTTCATAATTATCATTTAATTTCTCAGAGTCTACCAGAACCCAATCAATTTCAATGATGCTTAAGATTTCCGACGGAAAATTATAGCCTTCCTTCCACTTTTTCACTCCCTCACTCTCGACTCCCATATTTGCCAACCTGTCTGCCACCTAGTTTGCTTCCTGGTATTCATGTACCACATGGACCTGATCAAATGTTTTGAGAATTTGTTGCAACTATAGAATTTACCATTAAATTTTAAATTTCCATTGCTCCAACATTTATTTGATGTATGCCCTGACTTACCACAATGATTTCATATAGGTTTTTTCTTTTGAGCTCCTTGTTGTGAGGATTCACCTTGTTCAATATAACCTAATCCATTATGTTCATGATGTCTGAGTTCTGTAGCCTGATATGTGCTAGTTTATGAATTCATTATACTTTCATTTGTTTTCTTTTTAGTATTGAGATCACTCTACAGTCTTTCATTTTCTGTCCTTAGATTGACAACTTCTTGTGTTGCATTTTTGAGTTGACTTACCAAATCAGTTTGCTGAAGTGACAAGTGTAGGATTTATTTTTCTTTTTCTTCTAATCTTGTACTCAACAGTCTTTTATCTTCGTGTTCTATATTTTTTTCATCTTTTGCTTTTTCTTTAGTTCCATGACTTCACATATTTTGATTGAGTGGATTTCCTATTCTCTCTTCAACTTTCTGACTTCTTCATGTAAAGCGAGATTCTTTGTAAGTCTTCAATGGATGCATCAACTTCTTCATAACTTCTATCCTTGCAAAATTCTTCAATTCTTTCTTCTATATAGTTCTTGTCATTCATCTGTACTTCTAATTCTTTTCTTCTCTTCAGGGAAAGAGAGAGAGCTGCTCCTTAAGTATTATGATCTAATCCATGGCCACTTTAAGATCTATCTTTTCATTATCAATGGCTTTCTCCAGTCTGTATGTTTCCATATCCTCTGATCTTTTCTCAAGTTGTTAAACTTATGATAAGAGAACCACCGCTCTGATACCAATTTTTGGAATTATATGATGTGTCCAGTGACTGAGAGGGGGGGTGAATCAGGAACTAATAAAACTTAATCCTTTTAATCCACAATTAGATTAAATTATTTGTTTGCATGCATATAACTTGAAATTAAAGAATCATACATAACACATAACACAATATTTGGTTACCCAGAAACCTTCCAAAAGAAAGTAAAACTGGGGTGGGGATGATACCCACAAGATTTAGTACTGCAGTATAAATTTAGCCTGTTAGAGCTTACAATGACCACTTCTGATGGTCTTCCCTGTTAGGAGCATAGAAAGGACTTCTAGGTCCACCTTGTTAAAGGATTTTGTATAATACAATAAGTAATGCAACTCTGTTAAGAGATTTAAAGAAAGGACTATTAGATTCACCTTGTAAAAGGATTTTGTTGATCCACCTATGAGAATGAACCAGTTGATGATCTTCTCTATGCAATTGTGATTGTTGAATAAGATCCTTTTGAATATAACTGATCACCTGAATGTGATAGATGAGACTCTGTTGTCCTAAATACTTCTACACTCAAATCAAACTTCCATTCGCATGCCTTATGCATACATTCATACTTATTCTTTCTTTATTCATATACTCTTCACATTATCATTATCATTATCATTTTGGATAAAACAAACTATCTTACATATATATCTTTATCCAACAAATAACTCTGTAAGTCGGCTTGCAATAAACAAATTTATATTTAACAATATATGCAAAGTCAGCTTCAAACTGTCACTCGGGTCCAAAAGACTACTCGGGTGATGTTGAACACTCGGGCAATGCTAAACACTCAGGCGACACTATATACTTGGGCAACACTTAATGCTCGGGCAACACTGAATGACTAAGTGTTTTGACACTAATTGACAATATGTCTTGCCATAAGGTCTACACACATGACATAAAATTTTATGCCATAACCAACTTTCTTCTACTTGTGCAATAAAACATGAACTTTCATTGAGATCAAGATAAAATAGATTACCTTTTTGTTTGTCTGTCAGTTCCAACTAGGTTTCCCTTACCATCCAGGAGCTTTGCCTTACCATTCATGAATTCTACCTTGAAACCAATGTTATTCAACTGTGCCACACTTAGTATATTGCACCTTAGTCGTTCAACCCAATAAGCATTATCACATTTGATTCCTTTTGTTAAAGCAATACAACCTTTACCTTTCACATAGCAGGGTTCATCATTCCCAAACTGACACTCCCACCATCATAGTGCTCAAGATGTTCAAATTTGCTTTTATCACCAGTCATGTGGTGAGAACAACCACTATCAATTATCCAAGTGTCATTCTTGATAATATGAGAATATAGTGTTGTATTTTCATTATCTTCATTATCTAAAGCATCCTTAATAGAAATATACACCATTTCATCTATATCTTCATCACTATCAGAATCTTTGGTAATGTAGCAAGATTTCTTACTTTTGTCTTTGTAGCTTTTGTAATCTTTCTTGCCTTTATACTTGTTAAACTTTTTCTCACCTTTGTCTTTCTTGTTTGGACACTTAGCAGCACTGTGACCAACCTCGTCACATGAAAATAAAATTAAAGGTATTCTTCCTTTGTACTGTCCTTTTCCTTTTGCAACTCTCCTTCCAAGTAATGCTTCAATGGTTTCCAGATCTTCATCATTAGATTCATCATCACTTTCATTGTCAATCTTTTTTCCTTTCATATTTCCAAGGTTTAATTTAGCTTTGAATGCAGACTCAAGATTGCCAATATTAGGAGAGTAATTGTAAAATTTATCCAACTCAAAATTTGATAATCTTCCAATTAATCCATCTAGGGTTATACCATTACTGCATCTCATTTCTTGAATAGTTGAAACTCGGATTTCATAGATAGGAAGTAAAGTCCTCAGTACCTTACTAACCACTAGTGTGTCTTCAATTACTCCACCGGAAGCTCTGATGGCACTGACACTTTTCTTGATTCTTTCACTGTATCTTGTAATGTCCTCTCCTTCTTTCATTTTCATCAGATCAAATTGACCTCGGAGACTTTTTGCTTTGGCTCTCTTTACATTGACATCTCCTCCATGAATATCATGCAGTTTGTTCCACATATCAAAGGCAGTAGGGCAGTCCTTGACTTCATCAAATTCAGAATAGTTGAGTGCAGAGGCTATATCAATCATCATTATGTTGTGATGCTTCACGTCTATCATCTGATCCACAGTCAAAAGTCTCGGTGGTTCCACATACCTATGGTCCAAGAATTGCAAACCATCCAATGGTAGATAGATGTAGTCTCATCAAATCTTGTCATGCAACAAAATTGTCTTTGCTAAGATTCGGGATCTCCCTTCTATAAGACATCTCTGATCTTTAGCTTAGGCCTTGAAACCTTCCCTATAAGCACTTGCAGCTCTGATACCAATTGTTGGAAATGAGTTGAGTAACTGAGAGGGGAGGGCTGAATCAGTTACCACAAAAACAAATTCAAGTCCCTTTGATGTCTTAAACAAATTAGTCATTGTTGCTCGGTTAACACAGATATTCTACTGTCACTCAATTAACATAGAAAATCTTAAGATATTAACTGTGATGATCTTTTGTAATTAATTACAGAAACATAAACCATAAAGAAAATGAAATGTACACAGATAACACCAAGATTTAACATGGAAACCCAATATGGGAAAAGCCACCAATTAGAACTAGTCATTGTTTTTTACTCTTCTGAAGTGAGTCCTATTAGGAGCCAACCCTGTTAAAGGTTACAATAACACACTATTAGGTGTGACCCTGTTAGAGGATTTAATCAGCCTGTAAGGAGTGGCCTTGTGAGAGGTCTTTAAACAATTCAATGTAGAAATGTCACCTTGTGAGAGGATTTATAAAAGACTGTTAAGTCTACTCTGTCAAGAGATTTTGATCACTGCTACAATTGTTAGAAAGTAACAATGGATTGACCTGTTTTGATAAGCAACTGTCTTTGCTGATTCAGATCTTTGTTCTGGATTAAATACTTGATCCTCACTGGTTGGATATTCTGTTGCAATCCTATGTGTTCTTTCCTTAATCAGAATCTCATTTGATTTCACCTTCACTCTTCATATCACTTACACACACACTTCCACACTGCCTCACAATATTCAATCCAAACTTGACCTTACATATATATGATAAGCCTTGTCAAGTTGGCCTTAATATCCTTCCAAATAAATAATAAAACTCATGTCTATCAGCTGCATATAACCAATTATCCATAAAATATAAACCACTGTTAGTTGGCTGACACTAACTGTTTAACTCGGTCAACACTAAAATCCTTCAACGCCCGACCAACACTATAATGCCTGAGTGAACTTGGTTAGAACTAAAATCACTTTGGTCCTCTCAATGCCCAAGAGTGTTTGGCATGAACTGACTGTTCTTAGATAGGATTAGACATTTGCGTAAACATCACTATACTTGTGTAAACATCAATGACAATACACAATTGAATAATTGTCATCAACAACATGTTCCACTGAAAGAACATAATGTAGGAAGATTACACTCAACTTACTATTGATTGGTGCACTTAACAAGGGGAAAAAATTGTTATCAATATCACCTTCATACTATTTAGAAGAACCATATAAACTGTGAATGGTTATGTAAGCTAAAGTAAATCCTAATGAAACATTAGAAAAGGAAGATGGATTTGCAGTAACCTAGCAAAGGAAAAGCAAATAGAAAAAAAAAAATTTGAAAAAAAAAAGAAAAAGAAAAAATAATTCGCCTGCACAAAATCTCAGAAGATCAGACTACATAACCACTCTTGCTCAACTCTCTACTTGTTTATGACAAATTGGAAGAAGGTTGGAGTACATATAGATGGAGAGAGATTCTCTACATTTAATGTGAAATGAATGCATCAACCAAAACTACCTCTCACATATAAAAATCTCTACCAAAAACAATTGAAAACAATTCACAAATTATTTTGCTTCAACCAAAAGTGAGTGAAAAATCATCCATTGACTATTCACTCATCCAACGAATGAGAGTAGACATAATTCTTTTTATATCAAATTATTCAAATATACATATATGAGAACTATGGAGAAAAATAATTATTTATTTGATTGGAATTTATATTTTAGAAATTTGGTGATTACATATTTGATTTTTGTAAAATATACAAGAAAGTCAAAATTAGTGACATATATAATAGTATATATTTCACTCAAGAAATTAATATTATTTGACATTTGATGTGATGCGATGAATTAAGTAGATAAAAAATAGAATTTGAAAAAAGAAAAAATTATTTTTTGCACTCACTGTTTGCTATATAGACCAATCAAAGTATAGAGAAATGATATTTATATAATTATTGAAAATAAGAACTAAATATAGACTATAGACTTTTTGTTCAAAATATTTAATTTAATGTGATGATTGGTTAAACTAATAGCAAATTTTTTATGCATGAATGCATAAGTATCCTGCCTTGGCAAAACTAATAATTTAAAATAAGAAATAAATATAGACTTAGACTTTTTGTTTCAAAATTACTAATAGTAATTTTTTTTTGCATGAATGCATAAATATCCTACCTTGGCAGAACTAATAATTTAAAATATGCTTTTAATATGACTATTCATTTTTTTAATTAATAATTTTAAATATATATTTTGTCAATAAAAAAATAGTTTAGAAATGCTTGTTTGAAGCTTTTTGTAAGTCTAGATTTTTCAAGAGTTCAAAAAATCAACTTCTATAATAATAAAATATTTCTAACCAATGACAATGAGAAAAAATAAACTAAATTATTAATAACTAATTTTTTTTGGGGTTACTATATCATCTATCAAAACTATATATTTATATAATAAATTATAAACTCATAAATATAGATATTTCAAAGTTGTTTTCAACTTTATTGTTGTGTGGCCATGTATTCTCAATCCAAGTAAGAAGAGTGAGTCAATGTTTATTATTATTGAGAGAATAGATAGTATTTCTATTTATTCATTTCATCCATAGCAGGAAACGTGTATATTGATAAGTGTTGAGGTGGCATATTTGACAAGGGATTAGGATGGCTTATTCCAATGACGAACCCCATTTTGATGGGTCAGAGACCAATGATTTTAATGTGCCAAACGTGGCATGCTTTATTTAGCATTGATGACGTGGACCATGGCTGTGAATGCCAATGTTTTGCATCTTAATTTCAATTAAGTAAATTTTATAGAATGAAGTATTTGGCTTTTTGCCTTTTCATGGCCTTTGACCAAAAAAATTTAAATCTTTCAATTATCTTTCTTTAGTTTTTGAAAATATAATAAGATACTAAAAAGGAAATTAAGTATGGGAATTTCATATTGAAGAAATTCAATAAGTCAATCTTTAGGCCATCTAAGTGTTCCTATTTTCTTGAGGATTAAGTTATCTGTTCATAATTGTATAACTACACCTAATGAGATGGAAAACATGGCTTACATGTGTTATGTTAGTGATATTAGGAGTTTGAAGTATACTATTCTCTATACTAGATAGAATAGTGTGTGGCTTTGTGAGTTGATTTATTTTATGGATAATCCTAGATGTGTTCACTCGAATGCAATTAAGAGAATCTTTTATGCATTCGTCATGTGCTTCAAGAGCTCTATATGTTATCATGGTAAGTTTATAAAGACTAGAAATCAATGGATTTTCATCAATTTGTAGATTTAAATTGAGGAGAAGATCAAACAATGGATATATTTTAATTTTATTTGGTGGTGCCATCATTTAAACAAATAAGACATAAACTATGGTCACTTTGTCTATTTTATAGATTGAGCACACATGATAATTACTCATATTTGTAAGGAAACCATCTAGATTAATAGATTATGTTTAGATGTAGGGCTAAGTTAGAGAGTTATTACAATTTTTACAATAATAAGAGTATCATATGTTTTTTTTTTTTTTTAAATTTTTTTTTTTATATAATTCTATATTGAAAAATGAAGAAATCTATAAAAATATTCTAATTTTAATAAATAGTCTACAAAATAAAGCTTAGTGAAAATTTAATATGGTATATACACTATAAGATTCATTTGGATATATTTGTATTTCACTTACCTATGAAAAATCAGTGTTGTTGATTTTATGTTTTTTATAAGGTTAGCAAGGATAAAGCCCTAACCCAAAGAACAACAAAGAAGAACCAGCAAACATAGCAAACACGGGCAATCACTGAAAGCATTGCCCAACTCAAACTAGATCATCAAAAACTATAGCTAGAAACAAGCACACTCCAGACCAGCAAACAAATAAGCTACTACTAGCATGCAGGCCTCTAGAACCAAAACAAATTGATCATTTATCAAGAAAACAAACAACAAAAAGACACCACTATGAGAATACTTTTGAAGAGAGGTTTCTAGTAATTTATGCCATGATAATTAACCTTCCTCTACTATTCAACATGGAGGTCTTTAAAGATCAACAGTAAGCAACTAGTTGTCTTCTCTTTTTCCAACTTCAATATTCCAGCAGATCGCTCATTGTCATCCCAGAATATGTCTCTCCTCACCTCTTCCCCTTTCCTATACTGACTCCTTTGTTTCATTAATCAAAAAAACCTTGTGGTTTTAAGAATTTAATTGGATTTAAAGAGGTGCTTTCATCGGATAGAATTTCCTTTAACCTTTCTGTACATTGGTTAAATTCAAGGATTGTCCATTGATTGAATGAGACACTTGTATTACACATTTGATCAACATCTTTATTCCCTTTTCTAAAGGTATGTTGTGTTTTAAACTGAGGGAAGCTCCTTAAGATCATCTTGCAATCCTCTAATATGTTCCTTAACTCCCATGTACTATATGCTTCCTCATTCAAAATCGAGATGATAAGCTTAGAGTCACCTTAAATCACAACTTTCTGAGCCTTCCTCTTTTGTAAAAAATTTAACCCCATCTAGGCTGTTGTGGCCTCTACTTTGTTATTGGTGATTCTATTTTATCCTTTTCCATAGATTTCTAATAGGAATTTGAAGAAATATTTTTTCCATTAGTATGAAAGGAAAATAGTTTTGGAACCGTCGGTATCACCAACACCGAAAGACAAGGATAGAGCACACTGACAGACAAGTTTACAAGGAAACCCGACGACATAGTGCAACCCAAAAATGTTACGAGGGAACCCGAAAGAGTAACCCAACAGAGAAAACCTGACAGAGGAACTCGACAAGCAGAGTACAATGTAACCCGACAGAACAGATGATAGAGGAACCCAACAGACCAAAGAGCATCCCGAGCACCAATCTACCGAGAGACAGTTAGAATCCTGAGAAATGTGGATTTGACTTCCACGTCAGATAAAACACTTGCGTTTTATATTTAGATTTTCTATTAGCTTTAAATCCATTTCTTGAGGGACAAGCAATGTAATTGTAATTGTTTTAATCAGTCTAACTGATTGAAAACATGCAAACTAGGAGATCAAGGTCAAGTTGTAAACCTTCGATCATAGAGTTATCATATTCATACATGAAACTCATTTAGGTCAAATCATTGTATAAATATATATGTAATATATCAGAACATAAGTGTGTGATGATGATTGTAGCTGAGGAGCACATCTATGGATCAGACTAAGATTTTTATGCAGGAGAACAACCAAGGCTGAAATCAGTTATCAAGAACAAGAACCAAGGCTAGCGAGAAGAACATGTTGGAGATTTGATTCTGTGCAAATAATTGATTGTATGTTTGTCATTGATGACAACATATAATATACAATAGTGTTCTATATGAAATTATTAGTACAGATGTTCTGGAGCTATGCATTTTCATTTCCATGGTGTATACATGTTCTAGATGCTATGTGCATTTACGCCGAGTCAGATATGAAGTTTCAGTTGAGTTATACTAAGCAGTTATGACAGTTACAGAGACCGAAGACTATATGTGAAGAGCCGACCTAATTACATTATTTCTTGAGTTGTGCCTATCTTTGGGGTATGCGTGTTTGTATTCATGTTTAGTTATGAGTTAAAGATAATTATCTAAAGATGCCAAACATGTTCTGTCAGAATCGTAAAGTTGGAGTTAATTTGGTGGAGCCGACTTTGTGAAGCGTCGCATCTATTCAGTCTAAGTTGCGTGTTTCTAATCAGGTTGCGTGGTTGATGTGGCCGACTAAAGAAGTATTGAAAGGACTCCTAGAGCCGACGAAGATCACAACCTTTAGATAATATACTTATAGTAGTTCATTTGATGAATGCCAAGTGTGAATGAGAAGAATAAAGATAGAAAAAGTACAGAACAAAATGTCTATTGTTTTGGGACAGTAGAGACATTTCATTCATCAAGAAAAGATCTATGTGAAGAATAATATACAATACATTGGAACTGATCAAGATAGCAGGTCTACTCAAATAGTTCATCTATCAGATATAGTGTATATATGTTCTATTAAAGGTTGCAACCTTCATCATTTTAGCAGTGAGCTTTTTGATAGTAAGTCCTCACCCCTAACAGGGTTACTTGTAAAAGACTTCTAATAGGGTCTGACCTTTAACCAGGTCTCTATACTTATTGCATTGTAAAGAATAACTCCTAACAGGGTTGCAAGAGCTCTTAGCAGGGATAATTATACTCAAGTACAGTTCTTTGTGGGTGCTAATTCCCACTGGGGTTTTTACCTATTTGGTTTCCCCATAACCAAAATTGTTGTGTTCTCTATTATGTTATCTGAATGTGCATTTGTCTTATGTTAATTGATATCTAAGTGAAGAAAATAATTAAAGTAGCTGATAACTGATTCACCCCCCCTCCTCTCAGTTATCCTTTGGGACTATTCCAATGATTGTATCTGAGCCAAGTGCCTTGGAGAGAAAGCCTAACAGCTTAAGGTAGATCAGATGGCATACTTCAGGAAAGAGAGTCCTAAGTTTGATGGAGAAAACTATCTTTATTGGAAGAACAAAATGATAACACATCTTCAGTGCGTTGGATTTGAGATCTATGAAAACTATCTTGATTGGAAGAACAAAATGATAACACATCTTCAGTGCGTTGGATTTGAGATCTATGAGATTTCCACTCAAGAAATTGAATTTCCCACCTTGAAAGACCTTGCAGAAGAAGACTCTACAATCAAACAAAAGGAAGTGTTCACCCAAAATGCAATCACCAAAGAAGCCCTAATCAATGCCCTATCTGACAATGAATTTTCTGAGATCAAGAAGGCAGATAAAGCATACTCTATTTAGAAATACTTAGAAGATATGTTTGAAGGAGACATCCAAGCAAAGAACGCGCGCAGAAAAACATGGAAGAAAAGATACAACAACTTAGAGATGCTACTTGAAGAAAACATCAGAGCCTACAATCAAAGAATTAATGAAGCAATTTCAGGTATCAGGAACAATGGTGGAGAAATTTCATAGGATGATATAATGAACAAACTAATGACCACACTAACAGTAGACTATGAGAGAAAGATCAATATCTTAGATGAGACTATGCAATTTTCAAAAGACTTCAAGAGAGAGACTTTGATCAGAAAAATATTTGCATTTGAGATATCAAGATTGAAGACAGAACCCAAAAGTGAGACAACTTTCAAAGCCTTAGTCCACAGCAATAAATCCATAAGCAGCTCTAGTAATAATGAAGAAGTGGATACAGAACTAGAAGAAATCATTGCCATGATTTCCAAGAAAGAAAGGAAAGGTAAAGGGAAATATGAAGGATAGCTACCATTCAAATGTTTTTCATGCAACAAAGTTGGTCACTTTGCATCCAAGTGTCCTACAAGAATCAAGAAGTTCAGATCAGATTACAAGCCCAAGTACACTAAGGAATGTTATCATGCTAAAGATGGTGTAACTGATGATGATTCAGGAGAAGATGAAATTGGTTTTGTTTCCATTAAAGACATTGAAAAGATGCTTGAAGAAATGGACAAAGAAGATGAAGAAAAAGAACAAGAGTTAGCATTAGTTTCAAAAGCTGACATCAGAACTGACTGGATCATTGATAGCGGATGTTCACACCACATGACAGGAGACAAAGACAGATTTGTACATTTGGATAAATACAAAGGTGGCATGGTTATATTTGGAAATAACACTCCCAAACCTATCATAAGCAGAGGTTTTATCACCTTAGATGGAAAGAATAAGACATATGATGTTCTTTATGTTGATGGTTTACATTATAACTTACTAAGTGTTGGACAATTGCTTGATAAAGGATATCAGTTGGAATTCAAAAACAACCAGTGCATCATTAACAACAAAGAAGGAGACATGATTGCATTAGGCTCAAAGACCAAAGGTAATGTCTTTCAGCTCAATTCATAAGTAAGTTGTTTTGTTGCAAAAGTGGATGACAGTTGGCTATGGCACAAGAGACTATCAATTTTGATAACATGGTCAAGATAAGTAATGTAAAGGAAGTAAGAGACCTTCCAAGTATTGCAAGATCAGTTGATACCATTTGTAGGGAATGTGTGATGGGGAAGCATGTGAGGACCTCATTCAAAAGAAAACAAGACTCTACAGAAAACAAATTAGATCTGATACATACAGACTGATGTGGACCTACTCAAATAATATCTTACTACGGAGAAAGGTATTTCATTTTTTTGTTGATGATTTCTCAAGGATGATGTGGGTTGCATTCTTAAAAGACAAATCTGAAGCTTTTGAGAAGTTCAAAGTGTTAAAAGCTAAGGTTGAGAATGAATCTGGGCTAAAGATAAAATGTTTGAGATCTGATAGAGGAGGAGAATTCACCTCTGACCAGTTTTATGATTATTGTGAAGAACATGGAATCAAGAGACAGTTAAGTACACCTAGAACCCCTCAGCAGAATGAGATTGCAGAAAGAAGGAACAAAATAATACTTGACACAGCGCGCACTATCATGACTGAAGGAAAGGTTGCCCATACCTATTGGAGAGATGCGGTCAATACAACAATCTATACTATCAATAGAATACAATTGAGGCCAGATGCAGAAAAGACACCCTATGAACTTTGGTTTGGTAATGTACCTACTGTAAAATACTTCAGAATATTTGGAAGCAAGTACTATATCAAGAGAGATGACAACATTGACAATTTTGTTGCTAGAAGCGACGAAGGTATTTTTCTTGGTTACTCTACCCAAAGAAAATCCTATAGATGTTTTAATCTAAGATTAAAGAAGATCATTGAAAGCACTCATGTGAAGATTGATGAGAAGTTTATGATTCAAGAGAGATATTATGAATGTGCTCCTATGATTGAAGAAGAATCACATATTATAGATGAGAGTGTCACTCCTAAGAACTCAAAATACACATCCAAATACCACTCTAAGGAAGATATCATTGGAACCAAGTCAAGAAGAATCACATATTATAGATGAGAGTGTCACTCCTAAGAACTCAAAATACACATCCAAATACCAGGGTGATCTCACAAAACTGTGTCCCACTTTTTGGCCAACTTTGACACTGAAATGAACATTCTGGAAAAAACTTTGCTTTCAGACATCTATTGTCGTAAAACCATTAAGAATTTGAAGATGATGTAAACTAGTGACTTTTAGCATTTTTTTTCTAGTTTATAAATATATTTTTTTTAAAAAAATTGGAATTTATTTGTATCCATTTTTCCTTCTCCTTCAAAAATTATTTTTGTA
>MU223362.1:1991638-2008924 GCA_018584345.1 Thuja plicata | reverse complement strand
CAGTTTTGAATTTACTCCTTCAAATGTGACCTCTCAAGGCTTAAATCATCATATTTTCTTAAAAATGTGCAATTTCAGCAAAAATCAGGATGTTCAAAAAAGTGGGACACACTATTGTGGGACCACCCACCACTCTAAGGAAGATATCATTGGAAATCAGAGCGCAAAAGTCTTGACAAGATCTAGAGCAAAAGTTTCAACTGCTGATGAAGAGGTATGTGTACTTTCACAGATTGAACCCTGAAGTGTTGAAGATGCGTGCAAAGATTCAGATTGGCAAAGTGCTATGCAAGAAGAATTAGATCAAATAATCAAGAATGAAACATGGGAACTGGTCCCTAGGCATCATGAAAAGAATGTGATTGGAACAAAGTGGATAGTCAGGAACAAAATGAATGAAGAAGGCACAGTGGTAAGGAACAAAGCAAGATTAGTATGTGAAGGATATGCGCAGAGAGAAGGAATAGACTACACTGATACATTTTCCCCTGTGAGAAGACTGGAAGCTATCAAGTTGTTTTTGGCATATGCAATGTTAAAAAACTTTAAAGTATATCAAATGGATGTCAAGTCAGCTATTTTGAACGGTGACTTGAAGGAAGAAGTCTACATAGAGCAGCCTAAAGGATTCAAAATTTCAGACAAACCAGACATGGTATGTAGATTAAAGAAAGAACTTTATGGACTTAAACATGCCCCAAGAGCTTGGTATGAGAGACTTGATGGTTACTTAACAAAGATAGGATTCAAAAAAGGAGCAACAGACTGTAATTTATTCATAAGAGAGACAAATGAAGGATTACTACTCGTTGCTATTTTTGTTGATGACATTATCTTTGGAAGTAATGAAAAAATTAGTGTAGAATTCGCCAAAGAAATAAAAAGTGAGTTTTAAATGAGCATGATTGGACCTATCAAATATTTTCTTGGATTGAATGTAAAACAAACAGACAAATGCACATTCATAAATCAATCTAAGTATGTGAAGGAGATATTGAAGACTTTCAAGATGGAAGATTGCAAACTAGTAAGCACCTCCATGATAACGGGAAGCAAGCTTTCTAAAGATGATGATTCCATAGCAGTTGACAAGACCCTATACAAGTCTATGATTGGAAAACTCATATATCTTACTCAATCTAGACCTAATATTTCTAATGCAGTTGGCATTGTTGGAAGATTTTCAGCTGAACCCAAGAAAAATCACCTAATGGCAATAAAAATAATATTCAGATACTTAAAAGGGACTATCGACTATGGTTTATGGTATCCTAACTCAGAGAATATTCAACTTCATGTGTATACAGATGCAGATTGGGAAGGTTGTGTTGATGACAAAAAGAGTACATTAGGAGGAGCAGTATTTCTTGGAGATAGATTGGTCACTTGGAAAAGTAAAAAGAATAATTGTATCTCTCAGTCAACAGTAGAAGCTGAGTATGTTGCAGTAGCATTGAATTGTTCAACAATGGTTTGGATCAAACAGATGATTAAATACTTTGGTATTCATATTGATTATCCTATTGTTATTCACTGTGACAACACTAGTACTATTAATATGTCAAAGAACCCTGTGATGCATGCAAAGACAAAACACATTGAGATCAAATACCATTTTCTAAGAGAAAAAGTTGCAGACAGAGAAGTAAAGCTGGATTATGTGAGCACTAAAGAACAATTAGCTTATATTTTTACAAAGCCATTATCAAAAGATACTTTTGATTATCTCAGGGAGAAGTTGGGAGTAATTCCCTTTCCTGAGTCTGATTAGAATTTGCAGTAAGAACATCAGTCCTTGGTGACTGATGAATGGTTGACTACTCTACTTCTGGAGTAGTACATGTGCTTAGTGGTGTTTAACACCCTTTGTCATTGATGTCAAAGGGGGAGTATTGGTAAGGGGAGCATATACTCTAGGGGAGTATATAGAGTAGCAGCAGTAAAGAGGAACTTTTGATGAGGATATTGATAAGATTGTAAAAAGAAGGAAGACACTTTGAGTTGATAACATCATATGTTGCCATCAATGTCAAAGGGGGGGATTGTTGGAGATTTTCTTCTATGCAAATAATTGATTGTATGTTTGTCATTAATGACAACATATAATATACAACACTGTTCTATATGCAATTATCAGTACAGATGTTCTGGAGCTATGCGTGTTCATTTCCATGGTGTATACATGTTCTAGATGCTATGTGCATTCACGCTGAGTCAAATATGAAGTTTCAGTTGAGTTATGCTAATCAGTTATGATAGTTATAGAGCCTAAAGACTATCTGTGAAGAGCCGATGTAATTATATTATTTCTTGAGTTACGCTTATCTTTGGGATATGTGTGTTTTTATTCATGTTTAGTTATGAGTTAAAGATAATTATCTAAAGGTGCCAAACATGTTCTTTCAGAATCGTAAAGTTGGAGTTAATTTGGTGGAGCCGACTTTGTGAAGCATCGCGTTTATTCAGTCTGAGTTGCGTGTTTCTAATTAGGTTGCATGGTTGACGTGGACGACTAAAGAATTATTGAAGGGAATCCTATAGCCTATGAAGATCACATCCTTTGGAGAAGATACTTATAGTAGTTCATTTGATGAACGCCAAGTGTGAATGAGAAGAATAAAGACAGGAAAAGTACAGAATAAAATGTCCGTTGTTTTGGGACAGTAGAGACATTTCATTCATCAAGAAAATATCTATGTGAAGAAGAAGCAGAAGTATACAATACACTGGAACTGATCAAGATAGTAGGTCTACTCAAACAATTCATCTATCAGATATAGTGTATATCTTTTCTACTGAAGGTTGCAGCCTTCATCATTTTAGCAGTGAGCTTTTGGACAGTGAGTCCTCACCCCTAACAGAGTTACTTGTAAAAGACTCCTAATAGGGTCTGACCTTTAACTAGGTCTCTATACTTATTGCATTGTAAAGAACAACTCCTAATAGGGTTGCAAGATCTCTTAACAAGGATAATTATACTCAAGTACAGTTCTTTGTGGGTGCTAATTCCCACTGGGGTTTTTACCTATTTGGTTTCCTCGTAACCAAAATTGTTGTGTTATCTGAATGTGTATTTTATTTATGTTAATTGATATCTAAGTGAAGAAAATAATTAAAGTAGCTGATAAATGATTCACCCCCCCCCTCTCAGTTATCCTTTGGGACTATTCCAACAGAATAAAGGTATTGATCAATCACATTAGGTGATAAATATACTTGTAATCTTTATTGGATCTGTAATCAGAAATTGTAGATTTTACATACTCAGGTCATTGAATATTTTTTACTACATTCTAACAAGTGTAGAAAATAGAAGAAATCCTTGTGAAAGGTGGATTTAACAATCCTTTGTAAATCTCTTAACTGACTGCACACTAAACAATGTTGCTAAAGATCTTAATACAGTAGACCTTAACCAATCTCTACATAATACTCCTAACAGGGTAGATCATCAGAAGTGATCAAAATTGTAAGCCTTAACCGGCCCCTTCCATTCTGTAGATAGTGAAGCTTTGTGGGTTTCATCCCCACCATAGTGTTTACCTTCTAACAGTGGTTTTCTATGTTACCAAATCTTGTGTCATGTGTCTATACATTTCATGAATGTTTCCATGAATGTTTTACATACTTATTGAGGTAATGAATTGATATAACATACACAAAGATAAGATAACATAAATGGTTGGTAATACAATATATTGATTAAAAAAGGATAAAGGTTAATTGATAAAAATTTTGAGGATACTGATTCACCCCTCCCCTCTTAGTACACAATTCAATTATTTCCAACAATTGGTATTAGATCTAGATCTCTTAATTTGAAAATTTTAAAGACTTAAGAGAAAAGATCATACAATGGAAAGGTACAAGCTAGACAAGAGTATTGAGAATCAGAAGTTAGAGATACAGATCTTCTATGGACAATATAAAGAAGCTAGAATCAAGATGAGATAGTTGCTAGATGAAAGAAAGGTTATGGCATCTCGCTGTAATGAAACAAACTATCATGAGGAAGAGATACCTGATTTATTTGAGTCTTCAGGATCTACAACTAGAAACACATCAGACACATCTAAAGGGAGCATTACAAGCCTAAATGAAATCAATCAACATCTGACTAGAAAATTGAAATCACTACAAATCGACCAAGAGACACAGATGGTAAGAATGATTGAAGTCATGAAAAATGCTAGACAAGATGAGAAAGAGAGAACACTAGCAATTGATTACAGGAGGAAGATTACTGAAAATCTACAAGAGAAAGAGTCAGAAATACAAATACTTATAGAACATCATCATGAGATCACAAATCAAATTATTCTTATGAGTTAGGAGGCAAACCGAATGAACATAGAACTGAATGGAGAGATGGAAGCTATTGGTGAGATAAGAGAAGAAAATGAAATACTAAAACATGAGGTGAGAATTTAGCAACAACACAATGACATGATCAAGAGAGATGAAGAAAACACCAAAAGGATGGATGATTTTCTGGATGGACAAAGAAGAGTCAACAATAATACTGGACTAGGGTATACCGAGAATCAAGAATCTCCATACCAAGTTGATCCAAAGAATGTCTACACAAATCCAAGACCAAGAAAGTAGTCATGCAATCACTGTGGAAAACCAGGCCACGCATCAAATGTTTGTAGGAGAAAAATAAAAGGTATTCCTAAATCCATACTGTCATTCATAAGAAATTGTTAGAAATGTAACAAGAAATGACATAAAGCATAAAAATGTAAATCTGAGGTGAAACAACCAAAGAAGGAGACCTACATGGTCAAATACTGTCCTACTTGCAAAATGCATGGGCACACATCTCTTGAATGCAGGAAGAAGAAAAAGCAAGCATGGAAGCCTAAAGAAAATGAAACTGCCTATAAACTGAAAAGAGTCAGTAACTCATATGTTTGGGATTACAATACATGGGAAAAATGAATAGCATGTGGAATATTTGGACACATAGATGCAAACTGCATGATAAAATTGATGAGAAAGTCTAGGAGCTGGACTAACCCCGGAATGACATGCATACACTGTCATAAAGTTGGTCATCTAAAAAAGGACTGTAGAGACCAAGTGATAGAGACCAACACCTTTGCCAATGGAAACACCATGGAAGACATCAGGAAGATGAGAAACAAAATCTAGAGGAAAGCTACAAACATTGATGATGTTGGACCAAGAAACACAATTGGTGACAACTTATCCAATGGATCTGGTGAAATCACCAACCCAACCTAAGATGAACAAGTAAATATGGATCTGCACTATACTAAGCTATACTTTACATCAGTTCTATTATACATAGTTAAAATGTCAAACTAGCATGATTAAAGATGCACTATGGTATTACTTGTTATGATTCTGTGAATTCAATCTTGTTGGTCAATGCATACCAAAAAGCATCGGTTAACATACAAAAGCTAAGTTGTCAAAGCTTACTGATAATAGTTGGTGTACATGTGAAAACCAAATTAATCAATGTAACCCAAGACTCATCTGTAATGAAGAAAAAAACATTGTTGTCTTCGCCAGATACCAAGATCCGTCGATAAACGTGTGAAAAGTTGAATGACTTGACAGTTGCCCCAAGCATCGCGTTTTCACCAAAAACAAAGATTGACATATAACTTGAGAAACTCTATCCTCGACACCCGACAAGTGGGTAGAGAATTAAGTGCACCACTTAGGGCACCATCTATAAATAGGGTGACAGAAGATCTCACTATTCACTAGCGATTTAGAGTGAAGAAGTAGAGCAAAACCAAAGCAACCAGATTGCAGAGCCCTCCAAGAAGATTCACAACATTCATATTTTGACCTACAATAGCTATGTAAGGTTGAAGTAAGTAACAAAGATCACCGAGCTCACTGTATCATTTTACAAAAATTCCCTAAATTCACGTAAATGATGGAAAACACTTCTCGTGCAACCAAGATCAAGAATGCTAAGGAGAAGAAGGTGAATCTGATAAAGAACTCCACGCGTGAAGAACCAAAGTATAAAAATTGTCCAGATGTTGCTTCGCAACCCGATGAAGTTGGTGTGTTCTTCAGAATTCCACCTAGGGTTTTATTTATTGAAGATGTATGTTCCTACATTCATTGCAAGATCTTCGAGATAGGAGATCTTGAAGTTGATCAAGCTTATAAAAAGCTTTGCATAGGCAAAACCATTAAGGAGGAACACAAACATATAGAGTTCAAAGGGTTGACTTGTGCCTGAATGTTCCCGAGGGAGTTTAAGAGAAAATGGATTCGGGCAGTGCTAAGCAGAGTGAACGACCAAAAGATGTGGCTAGATGAGCCAAAATTGATCACCAGAGATGTGATACATGCTATTACCGGCTATCCCATAACTGACAAGGCCAAGGATCTCAAACACCCTCCTCATCTTGAGATAGATAAGATGACTGGAGTAGTTTGGGATAATAGAGGATTGAAGGTAAACACCATCACCGATCCAGAACTCAAGTTTGGTGCATGTGTGCTAGGTTACAAGATATATCAATCTAGTAAGCTAAACAGAATAGCATGTGGAGTAGTTGACACTGCTTATAAGATTATCAAGAAGGGTCTGCAATTGGATCTATCTGAAATTCTACTGAAGCAGTTAGATGAGAATATGGGGACAATCAGGTCCACAAAGTCAAATTCATGTAAGTTTAGATCACTTTTAATGTGTACATTTTTCTATTTTCAGAACTTCTTTCCATCCATAGGAAATGTCAACTGGGATACTTCCCGACCAGTGACCATACAAATCAGTGAATTTATAAAGTCACTAGGTGACAACTTTGTATCAGTTATGGATGAATACTTCACTGGATTTAAGGAAAGAATGTAGAAAAGAATGAGGATTCCAAAACAACTGGTGGAAAAATATAAAATGGATATATGTTTTATGGTGGACACCGATTATACTATATCAAACTAGTTGTATCAAGGACAACGTGGTTGGCACCACTTGACTATGAGGTCAACATAGATCAAGCCACCAATTCTATTGAAGCATTGGATAATGAACCATTGGACAATTCAAAACCTAGGTTTGGAACCTATGAAGAAGCCAAGGAAACAATTAAAACTGGATTAGTTGTGAAAAATATTGACAGGAAGAAGGAAAAAATGTTCAAGACACTAAAGAAAAAGTTGTTGGTAAATTATGAGGAGTCTAAACAAAAGGATGACACTGAAGGACAGTCACCCGTCGGTGAAGAAGAAAATTTGAGTGACTATGAATCCACAGAGTCTGATGCACCACCACCACTAGAAAAGAAACCTAGGACTACTGCTACATCTAGGACCAGAAAGACAACAAAGGATGCAAGTTCTTCACTGATCAAGAAAGGACAAGTAAGGACATACAAAAGGAAGCCTCAAAGAGGGAAAAAGGCACCAACAAAAAGAATAAAGTTCCTTAGAAATATGGAAGACATATAGGACACTGAACAAGATGAATAATCTGTTAATAATAAGTTCCCTACCACCATTGATGAGCTATGTGCATCAATTATTAAGTCAAGTTCAATAACTGCCCCCAAGATTAGAAAATGGCTAACTCTGGACCCTGAGGACCAAGATAATTTAGAAGAGGCAATCATTACAACAATGTGTGTATTAAAATATGTACCAATACAATTTTAAGATAAGATGCCACAAGAACTTATGAATAGATTTTTGGCAAGGTGGAAATATGCACTAAAGTAAGAGAAACAAATAAGGGAAAGAGCCCTAGTTTCAGTTATGCCACCTGAATCTAAGATGGAAGAGATTGAAGAAATGATGAAGTAACACTCCAAAAGGTTCTCACCAAAGTTAAGAGCCTACAAATTACTTCAGGGACATCTAATTGAGCTTGACAAGAAGAGTGAGGATGAATGGAGAAAGATACTCGAGGTACCTAAAAAGGACACAAGCCCCGAGCCATAACTAGCTCTTACCGACAAGCCACACAATGAAGAAGATCAGGATAAACCGAGCCCATAACACATTACTATAACTAATGGTGAGGATGTAAATGAAGAAGCATTGAACACAATAGAAAAGAAGGATATGGACACTGCAGATGAAACATGGCCCGATAATACTATCATTGATATTACTAGAGGAGATCCTGCAGATGAAGTATAGAAAGATTAAGATGTCACTATTGTCCCAGACCAAACCGATGAATAGGACACAACTACAGATGCTGCACAGGTGAATATGTGAGGCCAAATTCCACTATTGATATAGGCTATCAATATTATCTCACAAAAGGAGAATTCACCCGAGCCAGATGAAAGCATACCCAAAGATACAGGTAATGATGAACAAAAAGATACAACTGATTAAAAGAATGTAGTAGATGGAGAACCAAAAGAAATATATGGAGAGAACAAAGACAAAGGTGAAGAAGAGAATAAATTTGATGCTACTCCTAAGGATACCGAAGGAGATGCTACAGATAAAATGAAGGTTGATGTGGAGACATACACTCCCAACCTATAGGCAGATACTGAGCAGCAGGAAAAATGACTCAACACCACCAAACCCTTCATTGAGTACATCTGACCAAGCAAAGGATCTTGCTATGGTGCTACATTCAGGTACTTCCCATACAATATCCAAGAAGAAGAAGAAGAAGAAGAAGAAGAAGAACAACAACAACAATAAAAACAAACTACAAGTTACACTAGATGAAATAATAGAGATACCAAAATGTGATCCAACTATAATGTATTATGAATCTCTAATCGAGTATGGAGAAATATGTCTGTGAAAAGCTATGCAATAAAATCTTAGGAAGGAGCACAAGAAATCAAAAGTGCTAAAAATGAAAAGGGACATATTAACACAGATTGTTCCTGACATAGATGTTGATCACAATGCCCCAATCCTTGATAAACTTATCATTCTTACCAATGCCATGCAATCACAGAATGTGGATGCAGAAAAAGCAATTGAAGAACAAGTGGAGAAAAAGTACCAATATAAATTAACAGAGAAAATCAGCCAAGTGGTAGAGAAAAATGTGAAGTTGTCTGAAAAAGTAAGTGAGTTAGAACCTATCATTTCAGAATCAATAGCCTTAGTTCAAAATTTAAGCACTTTAGAGAAATTCATTAAAGAAAATAGTGAAAAGATTACAAAACTAGATGCAGATCTAAAGTCTAGCACTCAAAGTCTCTCAACAACAGACAATGCAATAAATTTGCATTATGCAAAGGTAATGGAAGCTAAGAAGTTGAGACTTCAAATCCAAGAGGTAGAATCAAAGTTTAGGGATGAGGTAACTGAGCTATAGGCTCTACTCTTATCGAATCTAAGACTACTACAAAAACATATGATAACTACCAGGAAATTAATAGCCACCTGAGAGATGTCTGTCACCGACAGCATCTATGATATGCACGCCAGGATCACACTAGAGAAAATAGAACTTGAACACCTTTAAGAAAAATGGAAAAAGATGATGGAGGACATGAACAACTCTCACTCCAATAGTTTTGACAAGTTGTAAGTGATTACACCTTTTCCCTTACTATCAAAAAAGGGGGAAAATGATATGTATAGGAGAAAATTGATAGGGTACAAAGGGGAAAATGATATGTATAAAGGAGATGATAAGTGTATATAGATATACTATAACGACATATACATAGGGGGAATCATAAATGATAAAGTAAACACAGGGTGTACATTACTAAACATTGTAGTATTTGCACATATCAGTTTTTGATACTAATGTCAAAGGGGGAGATTGAAGACCTATTTTTTCTAATAGTATGAAAGGAAAATAGTTTTGGAACCGTCGGTATCACCAACACTGAAATAAAGGGATAGAGAACACCGACAGACAAGTTTACAAGGAAACTCGACAATACAATGCAACCCAAAAATGTTACAAGGGAACCCAACAAAGTAACCTGATAGAGAAAACCTGATAGAGGAACCTGACAAGCGGAGTACAGTGCAAACCTGTTAAATTTTAGATCAGAATATGTAACTTCTAATTTTTCTTATATAACCTCAATATATGTGATATATATAATCACAAGATATATATATTATTACTGATATAATAATAATATATATATATATATATATATATATGTTAATATCGATTAACTACAGATTGAATAAATAAGACTCGCATTGTTTGTTGTATATGCTTGTCTTCATTTGATCATAATAAGTCTATATATATGTGGAGACATGTTAATGAAGAGACATGTCTCCATACGTGGAGACATGTCTTTCCACAACACTTAACTAATTTACTAAATTTTTTGATGCTGAATATATTCTGTGTAATTATACACTATAACATTAATAGCCAGTCATTGATTTATTTCCAAACATAAAGACTGATAGTAATCAGTACACAGCTTACAATCAACCACTCAAATTTCATTAGTGGTTTAACCAATTACAAATCGGTAGATGCACATCGGTATTCATAACCGATACAGCCAAAGTTGATACAAATCGATGATAAACCATATCAATTGATAATGGTAAAATCGATAACAATAGTATTTAGTTAAATCAACATCAATCGGTATTAACGTATAATATGTTATTTGATTAAATTGATTTATAAAAGTATTAATATTATTTATTTTATCAAGTATAATATATTATATATTGTATATATATATATATATATTGATATATATAATAATATCATTTATTATTATATATATTAATATGCATATATAATGTAGAATTCAATGATGTTTATTTAGTTAAATATATATTTATTAATATATATAGTAGTAATGTTCATTATTATCATATATATATTAATATATTATTTATTTCCTCATAACATTAAGGTCATTTCATCTGATCGAAGCTATAAACATCAACACTCCCTCTTAGCTAGAGAAGATAAAAAACATCAATAAAAAATAAATACAACATTAATTGTGAAATTGTAATTTTGATATCACATTACTGTGATGTCAGAGATATGGACTGACTAGGAATATCAAGTCTCATGATATTCACCATAACTCTTAGATTTATAAATATCATCTTATGATATTAGGAGTATATGTCAAAGAATATCAAGTCGCATGATATTCTCCAAATACTCTGAGTAATGGCCTACCAACATCAAGTCACATGATGTCCACCAAGTACTCAAAAGTTTACAAAGATATCATATCATGATATCAGGAGCATTGGCCTATAGAATATCAAGTCGCATGACATTCACCAAGTTCTCAGAGTAATGGCCTACCAACATTAAGTCAACATGATGTCCACCAAGTACTCAAAAATTTACAAAGATATCATATCATGATATCGGGAGCATTTGCCTACAGAATATCAAGTCGCATGATATTCACCAAGTGCTCAGAGTAATGGCCTACCAACATCAAGTCAACATGATTTCCACCAAGTACTCAAAAATGTCCATAGGTAATGTGCACTTACCATAGGAACATTCATATCATCTATCATGATCAGTTTCAGCCATCTTAAGATGTCTATCATGATAGAGATCAAGTTATTGTAAGATCATCACCTTATAATAACTTTAACAAATACAAGTGATAATCATTTGGAAGTCATCACTTCCTCATGATTTACACAGGGCCCAAAAATAACATAAATATTTTTATTAATACAACAATCAATTATTACAATCATATCAAGTTTACCTTGGAAGTGTTCCACCTTCATCAGTGAACTCCCTCTTAATCACAAGATATTAGAAGTTCTTTAGAATACAAGTTTCTCTGAATGCAAATTTGAATCACTGGCTTCAGCAAGGGAAACTTGAATTTTAAGCCTGTCGGGACATTTAAATGCAGTGTGACCGTATTTTTTGCATCTATAACATTGTATTGTAGAGAGACCTCTAGATTTCTTGAATGATTGTTTACCATTAGAGTTCTTGCCCTTTTTCCTTTTCAATTTAGCATTGAGTATCTGAATGTCTTCATTTGTGGGTTCCATCTTGATTCCTCTAGATGTTAGATTACATTCTTCTTGAATGCAATCAGCTTTTAGTCGATCAAACTTGGGAAGTTTGAGGCGAGCACTAATTCCTTTTCTAAAGTTTTCCCATGACATTGGAAGTCCATTTAGGGTTACCATGGTCAACTCTTTACTATCATAGATGTGACCAATTGTTGAGAGTTTATTTCTTAATTCTTTTATCCTCGTAAAGTATGAGTTGATGGTCTCTCCTTTATTCATTTTAATATTAGAGAGTTGATTTTTAAGAGTAAGAATTCTGCTAGTGTTGTTGATCACATACATGTTTTTAAGAGCTTTGAACATTTCATGTGCGGAGTCTAGCTTTGTGATAATAGGTAGTAGATGATCTTTTACTCCATCAAATAATAGTTCCATTGCTCTGGTATTTTCCTTTTCCCATTTTTTCTCCTCGTCATTCTCATTAGATTTAGGAGGATTTTCTACAATTGATTTTAATTCATTCTTTCTTAGTATTAGCATCATTCATAATTTCCAAGATTCAAAATTTGAAGCACCTTCAAGCCTGTCTTCGAGTCTGATTCCATTTGCCATTTTATAGACACAAGATTTTCAAAAGAATAAAAAATCTGATTTTAATCTTTCTTCAATCCAATCGGATCTTCCTTCAAGTGGTTAGTCTTTATAGAAGTAACCTTGCTCTGATACCATGTTAAATTTTAGATCAGAATATGTAACTTTTAATTTTTCTTATATAACCTCAATATATGTGATATATATAATCACAAGATATATATATTATTACTATTATAATAATAGATATATATATATATAAATATGTTAATATCGATTAACTACAGATTGAATAAATAAGACTCGCATTGTTTGTTGTATATGCTTGTCTTCATTTGATCATAATAAGTCTATATATATGTGGAGACATGTTAATGAAGAGACATGTCTCCATACGTGGAGACATGTCTATTCATTGACATGTCTTTCCACAACACTTAACTGATTTACTAAATTTACTTGACGCTGAATATATTTTGCGTAATTATACACCATAACATTAATAGCCAGTCATTGATTTATTTCCAAACATAAAGACTGATAGTAATCGGTACACAGCTTACAATCAACCACTCGGATTTCATTAGTGGTTTAACCGATTAAAAATTGGTAGATACACATTGGTATTCATAATCGATACAGCCGAAGTTGATACAAGTCGATGATAAACCATATTAATCGATAATGGTAAAACTGATAACAATAGTATTTAGTTAAATCAACATCAATCGGTATAAACGTATAATATGTTATTTGATTAAACCGATTTATATGAGTATTAATATTATTTATTTTATCAAGTATAATATATTATATATTGTATATATATATATATATATTGATATATATAATAATATCATTTATTATTATATATATTAATATGTATATATAATGTAGAATTCAATGATGTTTATTTAGTTTTATATATATATAGTAGTAATGTTCATTATTATCATATATATATATATTAATATATTATTTATTTCCTCATAACATTAAGGTCATTTTATCTGATCAAAGCTATAAACATCAACAAACCTGACAGAATAGATGACAGAGAAACCTGACAGACCAAAGAGCATCCTGAGCACTAGTCTACCGAGAGATAGTTAGAATCCCAAGAAATATGGATTTGACTTCCACATTAGATAAAACACCTATGTTTTATATTTAGCTTTTCTATTAGCTTTAAATCTATTTCTTGAGGGACAAGCAATGTAATTGTAATTGTTTTAATCAGTCTAACTAATTGAAAACATGCAAACTAGGAGATCAAGGTCAAGTTGTAAACCTTCGATCATAGAGTTATCATTGTAATATGTGAAACTCATTTTAGGTCAAATAATTGTATAAATAGATATGTAATCTATCAGAACACAAGTGTGTGATTATGATTGTAGCCGAGGATCACATCTATGGATTAGACTAAGAGTTTTATGCAGCAGAAAAGCCAAGGATGAAATCGGTTATCAAGAACAAGAACCAAGGCCACCGAGAAGGATAGAGGTATTGATCAATCACATTAGGTGATAAATATACTATTAATCTTTGTTGGATCTGTAATTATAAATTGTATATTGCACATGCTTAGGTCATTGAATATTTTTTACTACATTCTAACAAGTGTAGCAAATAGAAGAAATCCTTGTGAAAGGTGGATTTAACAATCCTTTGTAAATATCTTAACCGAGTGCACACTAAATAGTGTTGCTAAAGCTCTTAATAGAGTAGACCTTAACCAGTCTCTATATAATACTCCTAATAGGTTAGATCATCAGAAGTGATCAAAATTATAAGCCTTAACCAGCCCCTTCCATTATGCAGATAGTGAAGCTTTGTGGGTTTCATCCCCACCATTCTTTTTACCTTCTAACAGGGGTTTTCTACGTTACCAAATCTTGTGTCATGTGTCTATACATTTCATGAATGTTTCTATGAATGTTTTAAATGCTTATTAAGGTAATGAATTGATATAACATGCATAAAGATAAGATAACATAAATGGTTGGTAATACAATATATGATTACAAAAGGATAAAGGTTAATTGATAAAAGTTTTGAGGGTACTGATTCACCCCTCCCCTCTCAGTAAAACATTCCATTATTTCCAATAGAATCCTTTACTATCTTTTATTACTCCTCTAGCAGCAGTTAATCCCAAGTTTCCTTTTAAACACACATCAAAGTTACATTTGATACATTCCCCTTTTGGAGGAATTCACTTGTAGTTTTTCCTTGCTAAAATTTTGTTCCAATTCACCTTTGTGAGGTCTTGGCATATTCTCTACATTTGATTGACCCTTAATTCATTGTAGTTTGGGAGGGTTTTAAATGATCCAAAAGACGTTTCATAGATGTTCTCTTTTAAGTTTTGTTTGATTATCTATACAATGCCTTTGTCATTCGTTTCTTGCTCTCTGAATATTCATTGTTCCTCTCCTTCCATATTTCCCATACTACAAAAGCGGGGACCTGTTTCCAAATCTCCTTTAAAACTGGATGAATAAAGGGACAGAACATCCAAGCTTTCATTACCTGTTTTAGATTATTAGGCATCACCCAATCTGGTATGAGGATAAAATGTATAGATGACCGAACATCACTAGTAAAGGAACAATGCAGAAATAAATGATCTAATATTTCTACACTCTCTTTGCAAAGAATACACCAATTCAAAAAGTGTAATCCTCTTTTATTAATATTATCTATAGTTAAGATGTTTTTATGCATGCAAAGTCACGAGAAGAAATTAATCTTAGCAGTCAATGTAGGCATCTAGATCTCTCTCCACTTAAATGAGTTTTGGGTCCTATTCTCAAGATAATCATATGATAATCTTATAGTATATATCCCTAAAGGATTTTTCTTCCATATCCACCTATCCTCTCTAATGTTAGAGAAGAAGGTAGTATCCCCAATTTTTTCAATCAGTGCTAAAACTTCTTTATCCAAAAATTGTTGTTTTTCCTCTTCAATTATATCTTTTTACTTATTTCTTTTTTGAAGTCCTTCCACTGAGGTTGTTCTTATTCCTTATTAATTTAGTTGGATAAAACTTTCCCATTAAGGCTACTTAGAGCACTTTTAACTAGATTTGGATAATTTTTTAAGGCTAATGGGGCATCTTCCCCCCAACAGACCTAGAATAAAGTTTACTTTCCATTTCCAATTATTTTTTTAGCCCCCTATTTTATCACATTCCCAGACCTTAATAAGTTATTCCAAAGAATAGAGCCATTTTGAAGATTAGAAGAAAAAAGGTATTTGTTACTATCCCCACTCTCCAAGTTTTTAACTCTCATAATATTCACCCAATCCTTAGAATCATTTATGATGTCCTAACTCAACTTTCCCACAAGGGCTTTGTTAAAATTTCTCAATTTTCTTCATCTCAAACCTCCTCTCTTTTGGTTGGCTAATTTTGTCCCAACTAACTAGGGCTATCCTTGATTTTTCCTTTGTGCCTGACCATAGGAATTTTCTCTAGTTTTGTTCTATCTTTTCCACACATTAGGTAAGAATATTGAAAAGGGCAAGGTAATAGATAGATACATTTTGCAAGGAGGCATTTAGAAGCTAAATTTCCCCTTCCTTGCTAAGTAATTCCTTAAATGTAGGATGACCAGCAGAACGGTTGTGCAAAAACAATGAATTTTTGAATTTTTTATTTTTTTGAATTTTTAAAATATATAATTTTTTTTTGAAGATACATCAAAGCGCCTATTGCTAGGTTTTCACTAAGATGGTCATTTTTTCAGGACATTTTCCAATTTTTAGCATTTTTAACAATATATCATTTTTTTGGATTTTTTCAGGATCAATAATATGTACAAAAGGGATGCCCCCAAATAGAATGGGCATCAAGCTCTCAAGCAAGATCACATCGTGCAATCCCAATATTTAGCAAGGTGAAGAACATGAGGGATTAGCAAGCTGGTGGAAGAGATGACAGACATGAGAATGAAGGAGAATGAAGGGAATAAATCCTCAAAGGCAAACTCCTCAAGAGTACCCAAGCTAGGGAAAAATAAACATCATGTAAAGCACATTTGGAAAAGCAATGAAAGGCCAGCATAGGATAAGTCACAAAAGTGTAATGCAAGAATAGGAAATGATGCAGTCCAAAGGAGTAGACATGTCAAGAGGCTTCATAACATCGTGTTTTACTCTCTTCTTTTTTTCTTTTTGTTTTTTTTTTTTAGATCAAGACCAAAGGGGAAAAGAATAGAGATAGGATAAAATGAATAGAGGAAGATAGATATGAAGGCTAAACATGAAAGGAATGAAAGCAAGATCATCATAAGATAGCTCACAAGATAGCCCAAATGTTCGTGTATAGATCAACATTGTCAAGATCAAAGAGAGAATATGGAATGGATGAAAGATGTAGAAGAACTACGCATGATTCCTGATTTCTAGGTTTTCATCACGGTACTTATCCAAGGTGCCACAAGGGAGTGGTTTTCACCATAGGATGAATTTATTTCTCTTTAATTTTTTTTTCTCTTTTGAATTTTTTTTGAATTTTGAATTTTTTTTTTTTGGAAGAAGGCAAGATTTTTAGATAATGCTCCTTGAAAGGATAAACCATAATATGCCAAGGATTCAAAATGATATGCTCAAAGATGTCGATAGGGAAAGAAAGAGGAAAATGGAGGATAAGATTTTATGCAAAGCGAGTGAGGTTGGAAGATAGGAGGAATAGACAAATGAGGAAAAATGATATAAGGTAGAAGGATAGTGAATGGAAGAATTGTGAAAGGGTAG
>MU223362.1:1947114-1958650 GCA_018584345.1 Thuja plicata | reverse complement strand
CTAGCCATTAAGGCCGACTACCCTTAGCATTTAATTATTTTTCACTTTTATTACAAAAGGGTCGGCTTTAAATATTTACAAAACATGAGATTAGGTAGCCCAACTTCCGAAAGCCATAACTTTTGAAGCGTAGCTTCGATTGGCTATTATAACGACTTTTCGGAAAGGGGAGATTGTGATCTACATTGTTTGACTAGCAAAGCACAAGTTGGCTAAGTATTCAACCTCGATCTGGAGCCTCTAAGGTCCTAAAAATTGAGCTTAAAGGTTTTGCACCCTAAAATCTCAACAGTAAATCCTTAATAACTTCACCAATATAGATGATCTGGCAATGAAATTCAACTGGCATTCTTATATGACTAAGATGAACCTTCACCTGGAAAATTAGAATATTTTGAGTTCAAACAACCAACTTACTAAAAATAGTAAGTTTCCAAAAATAGCAGCGTTGTACAAAATAGCCCTTATTGAATAGAAAAATACATATTTTTGGGTGATGCAAGATTGCCTTTACACCCAGGATGCTCCTGCATCACTTTCTCCTCATCCTTTCTCAGTGTTTCATATGTTTTAGTATCTTCTCCTTTGTCTTTTTCAGTAGACAACTCTTGCTGAGTGTCGGTTGCATCCTTCATCTCTGTATCTGTATCTTTTTGAGTATCTGATGCATCTTTATTTTTATCATTACCCATGTCCTTGGGTATATCATCATCTTTCTTATATGATTTCTCCTAACTTGATTCAATATCAATAGCTTGTATCAAAATTTTCATGTTGGTCGGTGTATTGACCTCTGCAGTGCCAGTAGTTGTATCCTATCCGTCGGTATTTCCCTGTGCAACATTGATATCTTCATCTTTTTGCACTTCTTCTGCATGGTATTTTCCTGTAGTGTCATTGATAATGTTATCCAACCATGATTCATCATTGATATCTTCAGTTATGTTACCTTTTATTGTCATCTCTTCTTTGGTAACCTCTTCTTCATTACTCAAGTCAATATGAATTGGACTTGGTGGAATTTGGCTTTCATCAGTCTGACTTTTGTCAAGAGTATTGTCGAGTCATTCCTCATCTACAACTTCAGTGTGTTGATGGCCTATTGTTTCACTCTCTTCTTTTTCTAATTCCACTATGAGTCATCTTTTGCATCCTTAATGATGATTTATTCCTTCTCCGGGCTAGCTCCTTAATGGGCTGGTTAAGTATCTTGCACCACTTTTTAATGTTGTCTTGATCAAGATCAATTAGCTTCCCTTTGAGAATTCATATGCTCTCATTTTTGGTGAGAATTGATTTTCATACTTCTTCATCATCTCATTTATTTCTTCCTTCTTTGAATCTGAAGGCATAAGAGAAACAAGTACTCTTTCTCTTATTTCTTTTTCCTGATGCAGTGCAAATGTCCATCTAGCAGATAATCTCGCTAATAGTTCCTTGGGAACGTCATATTCTGAGAATTGTAGTGGAACATAATGGTGTTTGCACATTTTAACTATTATAGCCTCTTCTATCTTGTTTTGATCCTCTAGATCAAATTTTAACCATTTCCTAATGTTAGGATCAAAAATAGATGGTGATTCTGAGATGTTCTTACATATTTCATCAATTGTCTTTGGAATCAAGGGTTCTTTCTCTTTTTTCACATCTATGTTAGCTTCATCCATAGTTGAGTCTTCTAGATCCTCTTTTGTCCTAACCCATTTCCTCCTTTTGTTCTGTATCTCTATTGGTGAGACCGGTTTTCTCTTGTAGGTTCTCACTTTACCTTTCTTAAGTGGTGAAGGAGTTGGTTCCTTCGCAGTTTTGCTTCTTGTTCTTGAAGCGACTGTTGTTCTTGCTTTCTTAGGTGGAGGTGGAGGTGTTGAATCTGATTGTGTACCCTCTGAATGATTCTTTTTCATTTCTTCACCAATAAGTGACTAGCCTTTGATTTTTTCCTCCTTTCCTTCTATTTCCTCTTCACCTTCTTTAGTAACTGAAAATTTCTTGGTTAATTTTTTAACCATTTTGTTCTTTTTGTTTATAATTTTCTTAACAGCAAGATCTATCTCGATCTTTGGTTTGGCTTCTACATAAGTGCCAAATCTTTCTTGCTTGTTGTCAGCTGGTTCATTCAATAGTGCCTTGATGCACTCAGTGGCTTTTCCTATTTTGATCTCATATTCTAAATGTGATAGCCAGGACTTCCTAGGTACTACTAGTTTGATATAGGTAAAATCAATATCTACCATAAAACATATATCCTCTTTGTATTCTTCTATCAAACTTTCAGGTATCCTTGTTCTAGCTTGCATCTTTTCCTTAATACCTTTGAAATACTCATTCATTAGGTCATCAAAATATGTACCTAATGACTTTATATGCTCACATATCTGTATGGTTACAGGTTTGCTTGTATCCCATACTACTTTTCCTATGGAAGGAAAGTATTCTTCAAAGTAAAAGAATATGCACATAATGAGGGAACCAAACTTACAAGTGTTTGTCCTTGAAGATCTTATGGTGTTTATGTTCTCCTCAAGTTGATTCAACAAAATCTCTGCAAGATCCATCTTCCTTCCTAGTTTTATGATCTTGTAGGATATGCTCATAGCAGTGCTTGCTATGCTATTCATTCTGCTAGCCTGGAAGATCTTGTATCCTACCACACATGCACCAAACTTGAGTTCCTCATTTGTGATAGTGCTAACCTTGAGACCTCTCTTGTCTGATTTTGCACCAGTTAGCTTTTCCACTTCCTTCAGGGATGGGTTCTTGTGAGCTTGTGGTTTTTTGGTTGTAGGATATCTAGTAACTACATGAATAACATCCTTTGTTATTCATTTTGGTTTATTAATCCATAATGTCTGGTTATGCATTCTACTGAGAACTATCGGTATCCATTCTATCTTAAAAACTCTAGGAAAGTGTAATGCATTTGTGAGACCTTTCACTTCTAGATGCTTGTGCTCTTCTTTCAGGTTTCCAGCTTCATCACAAAGTGCCCTATAGGTATTGTCTAGCTCCAGATCTCCTAATTCTGAGATCTTGCAATGTATATAGGACCTTACATCCTCTACCAGCAAAACCCTAGGTGGGATTCTAGAGAATGCTCCGGAATCATCAGGTTGTGATACAATTTCTTGGTGCAGCTTGTATTTAGGTTCAACACAAGTGCCTCTACTGATAAGATTGATCATTTTATTCTTATCCTCTTTCAACTTTTCAACTCTAGAAGTAGATGCCATCGTTTTCAAAAATTTAGGGCTTTCCATAATTTAAATAGTGCGGTCAGTGAATGCAAGTACTTACTGATTCTCTTTGATCTCTCATGAATCCTTTGAGTTGAGTTGGAATCTTGCTGAGGTCGCACTTCAATTTTCTCTCCAATCGCTCTGCTTAGCTCTGCTTGGTTTCTTGAAAATCACGGGTGCAAAATGAGTTCTTCCGTCGCACTTTTATAACCTTTTGTTCCCTAAGTTTTCATTAATGCCCAACAACTCGTCGGTATACAAAGACTAAGTTTGTTGGTTGAGGCATAAGTAACATCTTCGGTGTAGACATAGAGTGTCAGGTTTTCTAGCAGCTTTGGTGACTTCACCGATGATTGTTGATAAAATGGTGATGACAACTTCTGTCGAATCAAGGATTATCGATGTCTGTCAGTTTACACTTAGCGACTTGGCTTTTGTGTAATAACCAATACATTTCAGTAAGTAGTGTTAACTTTTCTATGTTTGTTCACCGATGCTAATTTGTACCCATTAACCCATGGTTGTTTTTCAATAATATTACAAGTAAAAATATAGTGCATCTTCAATAATGCTAATTTTGTCTATATGATCAATATGTAAATGGAACCGATGCATAATATAACCTGTCATAATGCAGTTCCATACTTACTTGTGCAATTTAGTTGGAGATAGTGATGCCACCAAATCTATTGGATGGGGCGTCATCATTTGCATTTCTTGTTCTAGAACCTTAGGTGTTTGTGGCTTTTACCCACATCTTGTTTCTCATGTTCTTAGTGTCATCAATGGTGTTTCCATTGGGATAAGTTCTTGTTTCTGTCAGTCGGTCTTTGCAATCTTTTATCACATGTCCAACCTTATGACAATGTAAACATGCCATACCTGGATTGAACCATCCTCTTGGTTTTCTAATCCATTTTCTGATACAGTTGGCAGATATATGACCATACCTTCCACATGATGTGCAATTTACCCATGTGTTATAGTCCCAAACATATGAGTTACCTACTCTTGTCGGTTTGTAGCCATTATCAGGTTCTTTTGGTGTCCATGCTTTCTTATTCTTTTTCCAGCATTCCTAATATGTATGTCCATTCATTTTGCAAGTAGGACAATACTTGTCCATGTAGGTTTCCTTCTTTGTATTTTTCATCTTGGATCTGCATTCATATGCCTTGTGTCCTTGCTTGTGACATTTATAACAATTACCAATGAAAGTAGATTGTGATTGAGGAATACCTTTCATTTTGTTTCTGCAAATGTTTGGGGTGTGGCCTGGTTTTCCACAGTGATTTCATGACAGCTTCTTATTCCTTGGAGTTGTATAAACATTCCTTTGATCTGATTGATTAGATGATTCTCCATTGTTATTGTACCCTATTCCTGTGTAGTTGTTGAATCTTCTTTGACTGTCAAGGAAATCATCCATTATTTTATTTCTATCTTCAGCTTTCTTGATCAATTCATTGTGCTGATTCTGAATTTTGACTTCATGCTTTAGTTCTCATTCTCTTCCCTTAACTCACCGATGATCTGTATTCTTTCAATGAGCTCAGTATTTAATCTGTTTTCCTTTTGACTCATAAGAATAATCTGGTTGGTAATCTCATGGTGATGATCAGTAAGTCTTTGAATCTCTGATTCTTTTTCTTTTAGCTTCTCTGTAATTTTCCTCCTATCATCAATAGCCAATGTTCTCTCTGATTCATCTTTTCTTGAATCATTCATAACATCAATAATTTTTACCATCTGAGTCTCTTAACCAATTTGTAGCATCTTTATTTGCTCTGTCAGATGTAGATTGACTTCTTGAAGACTTGTGATCTCTTCTACTAGTGTGTCTGAAGCTTTCCTTGTTGATGATTCACCATAGTTGAAGTAATCTAGGATCTCCTCTTCTTGATCATCTTTTTCATTAAGCCTATTTGCCATGATCTTTCTTTTATCAAGCAACTTTCTCATGCTTACTCTCGCCTCTTTATACTGCTCATAGTAAATCTGAATTTTCAATTGCTCATTCTCAATATTCTTGTCCAGTTTGTACTTTTCCATTGTGTTGATATTTTCTCTTAAGTCTTTAAGCTTTTCAAGAAAGAGACTTAGCTCTGATACCAATTATTGAAATTATTGGAATGATATACTGAGAGGGGAGGGGTGAATCAGTACCTCTAAAAAAAATTTATGTGGTTGGCCCATTAACCTTTGTGTCATCATATTTGTATATTCCTGTCTATCTGTTCATCTTTCTATATGTATTTGAAATCATAATATAAGTTCTTTACATGTGTAAACATTCAAGAAACATACATGAAAGTAAATAACACCTAACACATGATATGATATCATAGAAAACTCCTGTTAGAAAGTAAAAATTGCGGTGAGGATGTCTACCCAAAAAAATTCACTATCTACAAATAAGAAGGGAGCCGGTAAAGGCTTACAATTGATCACTTCTGATGATCTACCCTGTTAGGAGTATTAGAGTGGAGACTTGTTAAGATCTACTTTGTTTGAAGCTTTAGCAACACTGTTAATTGTGCACACTATTAATAGATTTATCAAAGAATTGTTAATTCCACCTTCTACAAAAGGATTTTAGTTGTGATGCACTTTTTAGAATGCAACTACAATATAAATGTTGATTTGATAGTGAATGAAATCTCTAATTGCTGATAAAAGATCCTGTAAAGCTTACAATGTATATGTAACCACCTTGAGTGATTGAATAATACCTTTACTTTGCTCGTCGGCAGCCTTTCTATGTTCTTGAGAACTGATTGATCTATTTCTAAACTTTGCATGAACTCTCTTCTTCTGCTTAGATTCTCTCCATGGATACTATCATTTATCAACTGATTACAAGTATTTCTAATTACAAATGATTGAACATCTATTTATACTAGTTTCTAGCTGTATTCTTGATTCACGCTTTTCAAATTAACTCTAAATCCAAGGTTTACAACTTGACCTTGATGTTTAGTTAGATATGTTTTAGATCCGTTAGGATGCTTTAAAACATTCACAATTTTCTTGCTTGACCCTCAAGTAAATATTTAAAACAAATAAAAACTCTATAAATAGAATTACAATGTTTTATCTGACGTGTAAAGTTAGATCCACTTTTTGCGGGTTCTATAACTGATTTTCGGTTCTGATGGTCGGGCTACTCTGTCAGTTCTGTCAATTTTATACTCCGTTGGTGTCCCTTAATTGAACTGTTCAGCGGGTATGCCTTTTCTACTCTGTCAGCGATGTTCTCAAGATTGTATCGTTGGTAATAATTTTTTTCAGTTTGACTCTTGTCAATGTTCGTCGGGCAATTCTATACTTAGCATTTTCATGATAGACATTTTCATCTCGTTGGGTATGCCTATACCGATGACCTTTATCATGTTTTTCCCTTTAAGTATACTAATGGAAAAACTTAATGTCATCACATCTAAGGGACAGAATTGGATAAAAGTTAACACTGCATATCTATCCAAAAAAAAGGGAGAAGAGATTATACAACAAAGGGAGAGATAGAATCAGAAGTTGCTACATCTATCCATTGAAGGGAATAAAATAATAAAGAAAGTACTCTGTAAGAAACAAATATAAGCTAGAAGAGCTTACCGAGAGCCAAATATTTTTATTGTTTATAGAACAATAAGTTTTGCAGATATTGATGAACTACAACTGATATATTTCATATTTTATTAGTGGTATGTTGCCATCAATGCCAAAGGGAGAGATTGATGAACTATAATTGATTGAATGTTTGAAGATGACAAGTTGATGATCATTGAGCTTCAGAAACTAAATGCAAGACATTAAATCAGTTAATGTATTGTTTTGTCATTGATGTCAACTTAATATGGTATGATTTATCATACAAATATTGTCACAACACTTGAAGAGCTAAAGAGACAAAGTTTTTTTCATTGGTAATCATATACACTTAGTGTCAGTAAACCTTGATAGTTAGTGAACCCTGAGCACAGAAGTTCACAGTGTTACTCAACGGACAGTGTTACCCGAGAAAGTGATACCCGAGCAAGCATTACTGAGCTAACTGCAGTTGTCACCGAATAGAACTGAAGTTGATGCCCAAGCTATCTGCAGTAGTCACCGAGCACAACTGAAGTGTTTCCTAACGAGAACTGAAGTTAGGATACGAAAAAAAAACTTAGCTAGTAGGAGCTATATTTAGAGTTAATTGGTTTTTTACTTTTTTTTCATCGATCAGTTAAAATCTAAAGATAAGAAGGAGATTTAAAGCATGTTTTATTCCAGAAAACAAGGAGAGATTTACTATATAAAACTAAAGCAAGCACGATGAGCTTTACGGATCAAGAAGTGATCAACAAAGAAAACAAGAAGGACAAGAAATGGTGAAATCATGTCTATATAAAGAGACAAGTAATTCATTATCAAAAATGGAATTCTAAAGATAAGAAATCTTTATGTAGATTTGATCATAAAAGATGAAGAAAAAAGCTAAGAATTCTACAGACACCGAGCAACAGAGAAGAAACAAAATTCACCGAGCAGAAAGAAGTGGAGAAAAGTAATTGAAGAGAACATTGATCAGAGAGGTATTATGGAATTACAATAGATCTAAAAAGTATGCAATTCAAAGTTGTATTAATGAACAGATCATTTACTATTTCATTTTAACCATTGAATCAGAAAATCTCTTAATCAAGTGGGATTTAACCATCCTTAATATATTGAGATACATCCCAAGGAGTATCAAAAGGTTTTCATGTTGACAGCATAGTGAATTCTAGGTCAAGTGATAAATTGTTAGTTTTAAATCCTCTAACAAGGTCGCACTTAACAGTGTGTTTGTAACCTTTAATAGGGTTGGCTCTTCACCAAGCTCACTTCAAAAGAGTGAAAATTTTGGGTTACCGGTTCCAAGTGGTTTTTCCCTTAATAGGGTTTACATGTTAAAAATTCATGTGTCAAATATGTATATGGTTCATTGCTTTGATTTTTTTCTTTACACATTACTAAAAAAAGATTGATCGGTAAACACTAAGTTATTTACTGTATTTCGATAAAGGTTAAGAAAAGATAAATTGTTATTCGGTAAAGCTTAAGGAAAGGATAAATAGTATAATCACCAAGCAGTATATATGTGTTAGATTCACACAAGGCATACATCTTGTAGGATAGAATATACCTAGAGGTTTTATATTTGTGATATAAAGTTTTGGATTGAATTATTGGATTGTTTTTTGAGGCCACTGATTTACCCCCCCTTCTCCCTCTCTGTTATTCTAACAATATCTTATTATGGACATTTTATATACCTTACTCTCACATTTGATACTTATTACTTATTCTCTTTTGATGTCATTATACATTGGACTTTATGATTTTGGTGATATATGATTATGCCATGAGATATTTTATGGATGCATTTTATATGGTTCTATCTATATGCATGTTTTTGTGATTTTCTATGCAGTGTGTATGGATGCATTTATTCACTTTGATGTTAACGTATGAATTCTTATGGATGCTTTGCCTAGATAAATTCTTATATGTATATCATAATTAGATGGATAATGCATGGAAAATGTTTCATATGGATGCTTTCTTAAATTCTATGGATGCAAATTATAGATGTGATAGTTTTATATGATGATGCAATGCTTTATGTATATGATGATTTATTAATGATGTAATGCCAAGGAAAATGATTATGAACTTAATGATTTTAATGTGGTATGAAATACAGCCAAATAATGATGGGATGTACCTAAATGATGATAACTAAGGGTTAATGAATGCATCTTAATGATAATGATGGTAAGAAATGAACCTATATGTTTCAATGATTAATGAAAGGATCTTAATATGCAAATATACCTAAGTGCAAGTGAAATTCACCTAATGGATGTATGTAATCAAGAATGATATGAAATTTATTTAAATGAATCTAGATGTAAATGATATGCATTGTTTTTACCAAAGTCTCACATATTCCTCCTACAGAAAAATTTTGATGATTTGACTTGGATGATTGACTCCCCCTTTCCTTGAAAAATCCCAGAAACATTATTAATGAAATCATTAATCTAAAATGAATGCAATATGTAAAATTCAACTAGTTTTGTATTCTTGTCTGATAGGTCATCGTAAACTCATTTTCTTTTTCTATTGTAATCATTGAGTTTTTTGGTAGACCATTTGAAAGGGGTACAATCTTCACTAGTTAGGTTTTCAACTATGATGATATGAATACTGATTTTGTTAGATTCAATGTTGCAAGTGGATCTTGGAATTAAGGTATGAATAACCTATATGGCCAATTATCCATTTGCATAAATAGACAAATAATTAATCCCTTTCATACATAAATGTCATTGATGATTATTTGATGATCATGTCTTTAGACTGAATTGCATACTTCTTTGAATCAATCCTACAAGCAGAAAACCAAGAAAATATCACGCTTCATCATTTCTTCTCACACCAAAAGACATCCTTGAGTTGATAAAAATACATTATGTCAAAAAATCAATAAACACACATTTGAAGCTCTTTGCTTTTTTTTTTGATCCATAATTTCAAAAGAATTTTAATCCATTTCTTTCATTTTGATTTTGTTCAAGTTGTTTGATTTGATGTTTGGATTTGATTTGATATGTTCCTTTTGATTATGGTTGAAATTTTGGATGTTTTAAATTTGAAGATTTGGATTAATTGAAAATCTCAAATGTCATGATTCTTGATCTTGGTTAAGCGTGTTTATTTTCTACTTGTGTTTGTTTGAATGATGATCTCCCAAAGTTTGGATCTTTCCCCATTTAGAATTTTTACAATGATAAAAGACTAAGATAATTTCCAAACCATGATAAAATCTTACTTGGAGGACAATGATATGCAAATTTGGGGTTTATTACATGGATGATAAAAATGCAATTGGATATATATGAGGATGTCAGGAATGCAATGCTTTTTGATGACATGTAACTGATTGAATGTTTGAAGATGTTAAGTTGATCACCGAAATTCAAAAAGATAATGCAAGACATTAAATCAGTTAATGGATTGTATTGTAATTGATGTCAACTTGATAAAATCTAATCCATTATATTCAAAGTGTCAAAGACTTCAGAGAATTAGAGAGAAAAATATTATGCTTTCAGTAATACATAAAAGACAAGAATTCACTAAGTGACTTCAAACACCAATGGCTAGTGGAACCCGATAGACAGAGATAACCGAAATTTAAGTCACAGTGATGCCTGAGAAAAGAAATTGGCAAGCATTACTAAAAAGTGGAATCAAAAACATTATCGATGGCCAGAATTACAGTGTTAACATATGAGCAGAACTTTGCAGTGAAGCCCTAAGGAAAGACAACATCGATAGACAGACAACATCGATGGAGAAGCCCAAGGAGAACTAAAGTGTTGACCAAAGTTAACTGGAGTTTAGAAATGACAAAATATCTAGTTGGCAGAGCTAAAAATAGACTTAACTAGTTGCTGACATTGTTTTAATCAACAAGTTAAAGCCAGAGATAAGTAAATGATTTAAATTTGTCTTATCCAATTGGAAAGAAGATTTCTACAAGGTAAAATGGGATTTATGTTTTAACTCAAGATTGGCTAAGATTGTGGATAACACCAAGAACAAGAAAATAAAGAAGAGAGAAATGATGATATCATGTCTATAAAGAGACAACTTAATTCATTATGAATTAAGGGGATTGATTGAAAAGGAAGGATGTTGAAGAGAAACTGATTAAGAACAACTTCATATAGTCCTGATCAATCAAGCTAAGGAAAGAGCTAAAGATTTATGTGGACACCGAGCAACAGAGAAGCACAACATTATTGAGCATAACAAAAAGTGGAGCAAAGGTATTGAAAAGATATATTTATCAAAATGGTTTAATGAGCTTACAATAGATCTCAAAATCTGCAAGTATAAGTTGTATATGTGAACAGATCATTTAATGTTTCAGTTTAACCATTGATTCATAAATTCTCTTAATCAAGAAGGATTTAAATATCCTTTCTATATTGAGATACATCCCAAGGAGTATCAAAAATTTTGATCATGAACATAGCATGAGATGTCAGATACCATTTGACAAACTACACTGGTGATATTGCTATCAGGATTCAACTGTGTAGTTTTTGAGTCAAACTCATTGACCCATAATTCATGAGTAGTGGTTCACATGAACCCATCTCTCATGAGAATGAATGGAACACTTAGCACTCATTGGATCTAGGTGATGCTCACAGAGGTGAGGCACCGGGACTTCCCGGGAGGTCACCCATCCCAGTACT
>MU223362.1:1936001-1946319 GCA_018584345.1 Thuja plicata | reverse complement strand
TTTTTAAGGCCATTGATTCCCCCCCCCCCCCTCTCATATATTTCTAACAATTAGTATCAAAGCTTGTGTGCTTAGAAAGGGAGTTTAACAAGTCAAGAAAAAGATCACAAGATGAACAAGTGAGATGTTCCCAAGTTGAATAAAGATAAATTTCCATCATGGAAAAGAAGAATAAGACTCCACCTATCAGGTATTGGTAATGATGTTACTCAACACCTTGATACTGAATATGTGTTTCCTATAGGACCTCACACTCTTGAGAAATTGAGAGAAAAGAATAAGCATAATTGCATGATGATAGAACTTGCTTCCTCACTCTCCGATGCTGAGTTTGAAGATGTCAAACTTGTACCCCTGCAAAGAAAATGTGTGATAAGTTGAAGCTGGTACATGGAGGAGATGCTAATGTACTAAGAGCCAAGGTAGAAAGCCGAAGAGGGAGGTTTGATGACCTAAGGATGAAAGAAGGAGAAAATATCACTCAGTATAGCTGTGGAATCAAAGAGGTAGTTAATGCTATCAAAGGAGTTGGAGGTGTACTTGAAGAGGAGACAGTGGTAAGTAAAATATTAAGAACCTTGTTGGCTATATATGCTATTAGATTTTCTGCTATACAAGAAATGAGAGCAGTTTCAAACAATACAGTTACTCTAGATAGTCTGATTGGTAGATTGATTTCATTTGAGATGAATAACTTTGATAATAGCATCTTACCATCTATAGAATCTACATTCAAATCTTCTTTGAAAATAAGTAAGTCAAGTCATAGATGCACTATTAGGAATGATAGTGGAAGTGTTAATGAGGATCAAGGACTTGATGAGATTGAAGCATTAATGACAACAAGATTGTACAGAGGCAAAGGTACATACAAAGATAAATTACCACTTGTATGTTTTAATTGTAAAGAGGTTGGACACTTTGCTGCAAGATGTACTAACAGAAGAAAACATGATAGAAGTAATGAAAAAATATATGAAAATAAGTTTGACCGAGGTCATAACAGAGATTACCGAAGCAACCGACCAACTGAAAAAAGAGATACCCGAGACTACAAGGACAAAGGAAAGAAAGCTTGTTACCTAGCTGAGAATAGAGATGATGATACTAACACTGAATCTGAAGAAGACATTGAGATGGTATTTGTAGCCATGAAGGATGATTTAGACGACGAAGAAGAAAGGTATGTAGAAACTACACTCATATCTAAGGTTAGTAAGAATGATGTTTGGATCATAGATAGTGGCTGCACTCACCACATGACCGTTGATAAGCAAAATTTTAAAACTTTTGAACACTATAATGGTGGCTCAGTAAGAATGGGTAATGACACACCTTGTCCAGTTGAAGGTAAAGGAGCCATAATGTTGAATAAACTGATCAAATGTGAAAATTCTTATTAGGTAAAAGGACTGAATTATAATTTGTTAAGTGTTTCATAGCTGAACAATACAGGTCACCAAGTAGCATTTGAGAATAAGAAGACAAATATCTTCAATGAATCAGGAAGGTTGATCAAAACTATTAAGTAGAAAAAAGGTAACCTTTTCTATCTTGATGCCATTACCACCACTTGTTTAAAGGCTAGAAATGAAGACATATGGATGTGGCACAAAATATTGTGTCATGTTAATTTTGACAACATGATAAAGATAAGCAATAAAAGAAAAGTCATAGGCTTACTGATCATGTCAAAGCCTGACCATATCATGTGCAAGAACTATTAAAAAGGTAAGATGACAAAGTCTAGTTTCAAGAGTAAATCTCATACATCTAATGCAATTCTAGAATTAGTCCATATTGATCTATGTAGACCCATGAGGACAAAGAGTTACTATGGAGACAGGTATTTCATTCTCTTTGTTGATGATTATTCTAGAATGATGATAGTTATGTTCTTAAAAGATAAATCAGAAGCATTCAAGATGTTTAAATGGTATAAGACTATGGTATAAAAACAAAGTGATAAGAAATTGAAATGCTTAAGGTCAGATAGAGGAGGAGAATTTGTCTCAAATGAATTCACTAATTTTTGTAATGAGCTTGGAATTAAAAGATAGGTCTCTACACCAAGAACACCACAGCAAAATGGAATTGCTGAGAGGAGAAACAGATCAATTGTTGACCGTGCAAGAACATTGATGATTGAGAAAAGCATCACTCAAAATTTTTGGAGGGAAGCTGTCAGCACTATTGTTTACACATTGAACAAAGTACAATTTAAGAAGGACACAAAGAAGACACCCTATGAGCTTTGGTATGGTTACACACCCAATGTAAGTTACTTCAGAATCTTTGTTAGTCAATGTTATATTTTGAAAGATGATAGAAATGGAAAAATTGACTCCAAAAGTGATGAAGGTATCTTTCTAGGGTATTCCACCAAAAGCAAGGCTTATAAATATCTTAAAAAGTCATCTAACAAGATCAATTAAAGTGCAAATATACGAATAGATGAATTTGAAGAAAAGAATGATAAGGAAAGAAGAAAAGAATCAGAAGACTACAACAATTTTGTTTACACTGAAGAACCTGACACTCTACCCGAGTAGCTATGTATCACTCCCGAGCAACTAAATATTGCACCTGAACATTAGGCTGCAATTATTGAAAATCAGGATAATACTCAAGATGATGTACCGAGAAATGAAGATCAAGGTCGATAAGATGATCATAATGATGGACAAAGAGCTGAACCAAAACTTGCCAAGTATGTCAAAAGACATCATCCACAGAATGAAATCATAGGAGACAAAAAGGCTAGAATGAGAACAAGAAGTAAGTCACTAAACACTACATATTTACTTTGTGATTTTGAGCCTAAATCTATTAATAATGCACTTGAAAATGAGGAATGGGTTAGTCCTATGAATGAATAAATAGAACATATTGAGAATAATAGTACATGGACACTAGTACCAAGACCAAATGAAAAGAATGTCATCGGTACCAAATGGATATTCAGAAATAAGCTAAATGAGAATGGAGAAGTCACAAGAAATAAAGCAAGATTAGTATGTAAGGGGTATGCACAAGAAGAAGTTATTTATTATGGAGAAACCTTTGCACCCATTGCTAGAATAGGAGTTATAATCTTACTTTCTTATACTGCATTCAAAGGATTCAAGGTATACCAGATGGATGTCAAATCTGCATTCCTAAATGAAATACTGGAAGAAGAGATATGCATCAAACAACCAGAAGGGTTTGTTGATCCAGACAAGATGAAAATGGTATGTAGACTACATAAAGCCTTCTATTTATTGAAACAAGCACCTAGATCCTGGTATGAAAGACTTCACTCCTATCTCATTAGCATTGAATTTGTAAGAACAAGTGAAAATAGAAATTTGTACTTAAAAGAAGATACCAATGGTAATATTTTGATTTCTGAAATATTTGTTGATGATATCATTTTTGGGGGAAATAAAATTTTATACAAATCCTTTGCTAATGAAATGAGAAAGGAGTTTGAAATGTCTATGTTTAGGGAGATTAAATTCTTTCTTGGTCTACAGATTCTTCAACAAGATGCAGTCATATATATCACTCAGTCCAAATACATCAAGGAAGTGTTGAAGATATTCAAGATGGAGGATTCTAAACTAGTTGGAACACCTAGGGATACCGGATGTAAGATGACAAAGGAAGACAAAAATAATGAGGTAAATAAAACCTTGTATAGATAAATGATTGGAAAAATAATGTATGTTGGTCATACCAGACCAGATATAGCACACACAACTGGAATAGTTGCAAGATTCTCTGCTAATCCCAAAGAGTCACATATGAATCATGTCAACATAATTTTGATATATCTGAAGAACACTGAGGACTATGGATTATGGTATAAAAGAGAAGGTAAATTTGAGCTACAATTCTATACATATGTTGATTGGGCTGGAAACATTGATGACCGAAAGAGCACAACTGGAGGAGCATTCTTCATGGGTGACCGAATTTTCACATGGATCAGCAAGAAGTAAGGATGTATCTCTCAGTCTACTGCAGAAGTAGAATATGTGGTTGATGGTGCAAATTGCTCCAATATTGCATGGATCAAACAATTTCTAGAAGGTATGAATATGAAGATTCTTGAACCTATGATTATCTATTGTGATAATACCAGTGCAATTAACATTTTTAAGAATCTAGTCATGCATGCTAAGACTAAGAATATTGCTATCAACTATCACTATCTAAGAGAACAAGTGCAAGCAAAGGAGGTGATACTATAATATATTCATCAAAGGAATAATTAGTTGATATATTCACCAAGACATTAACGAAAGATACATTTGAGTACCTGAGACAGAGACTAGGGGTACAACCCTTGTCTATCAGTCAATAAGCTGACTAGGAGGTTGCATCAACGTATACAAACAAAAGAACATTCATGTTGATGCAAGCTAAGATATGAACAGAAACAAATACATCTATACACAGCAAGGTACAAATCTACACCGAACACTAGAGACAATGTATTGCTGATGGATAGAGAAATTCAAGGAATATATTATATAAAGGGATGGAAGCTGATATAGAAGAATTGTTTGGAATTGTTGTCAAAGGGAGAGCGATTATAATTATCATAAGGAAGAGAGATTCTCATTATCATAAGGGAGAGATGATCTCATTATCAAGAAAAAATTATATCATTATCCATGAAGAGAAGTTCCTAAGAATCAAAAGGAAGAGTAAATCAATATCCAAAGGGAGAGATTGATTAAATATGAAATATCCATCTAAGGGAGAGAATAAATCTAAGGGAGACATTGTTGTCAAAGGAAAAAGACATTATCAAGAAGAGAAATAGTCAAGGCAGAGCACATATCAAAAATAAAGACAAAAGCTGCTACATCTATCCAGTAAAGGGATTGAAGATTGAAGAACTCACTCTGCAAGAAACAAATCTAAGCTATATGATCTTACCAAGAGCTGGACATTTGTAATAGTTACAATATGAGAGATTGATGAAACTGATATATTTCATATTGTATTATAAATAATAAAGTGTGATAATATAGTATGTTTCCATCAATGCTAAAGGGAGAGATTGATAACATGTAACTGATTGAATGTTTCAAGATGTTAAGTTGATCACCGAAATGCAAAAATATAATGAAATACATTAAATCAGTTAATGGATTGTATTGTCATTGATGTCAACTTGATATAATCTAATCAGCTATATTCAAAGTGTGAAAGACTTTAGAGAATCAGAGAGACAAAGATTATGCTTTCAGTAATGCATAAAAGACAAGCATTCACTAAGTGAATTCAAACACTGGGGGCTGGTGGAACCAGATAGATAGAGATAACCACAAGTTAAGTCACATTGATGCCCGGGCAAAGAAACCAACAAGAATTACCAAAAAGTAGAATCATAAACATTACCAACGGCCAGAATTACAGTGTTAACCCACGAGCATAAATTTGCAATGAAGCCCAAAGGACAGACAACCCTGATGGATAGACAACACTGACAGAGAAGCCCGAGGAGAACTAAAGTGTTGACCGAAGCTATCAAAGAGTTAAAACACCAAAGTTAATTGAAGTTTAGAAACAATAAAATATCTAACTGGCAGAGCTAAAAATAGACGTAACTGGTTGTTGACATTTTTTTAATCGACAAGTTAAAGCCAGAGATAAGTAAAGGATTTAAAGATATTTTATCCAGTTGGCAAGAAGATTTTTACGAGGTAAAACAGGGGTTATGCTTTAACTCAAGACTGGATAAGATTTTGGATCATGTCAAGAACAAGAAAATCAAGAAGAGACAAGACTATAAAGATAAGACTATTAAGAGACAATCAAGATAAGACTATAAAGAGACAACTTAATTAATTATGAATTAAGGGGAGTGAATAAAAAACAAGGATGCTGAAGAGAAACTGATGAAGAACAATTTTATATAGTCCTGATCAATCAAGCTAAGGAAAGAGCTAAATATTTCTGTGGACACCGAGCAACAGAGAAGCACAACATCATCGAGAAGAATAAAAAGTGGAGCAAAGGTATTGAAAATATATATTGATCATAATGGTTTAATGAGATTACAATAGATCTAAGAATCTGCACATTTAGGTTATATATGTGAACATATCATTTAATATTTCAGCTTAACCATTGATTCAGAAAGCCTCTTAACCGATCAGGATTTAAATATCCTTTCTATATTGAGATACATCCCAAGGAGTATCAAAAAGTTTGATCATGAAGATAGCATGAGATGCCAGATACCATTTGACAAACTACACTGGGTTTGGTCATAGAAGGTATCATAGAGATGCCCGATATCAAGTGACAAACTAATCTTTTTAATCCTCTAATAAGGTCATGCCTAATAGTGTGTTAGTAACCTTTAACAGGGTTGGCTCTTCACCGAGCTCACTTTAGAAGAGTGAAATTTTTTTGGGTTACCAATCCCAAGTGGCCTTTCCCTTAACAAGGTTTCCATGTTAAAAATATATGTGTCAATGTGTTTATGATTCATTAGTTTAGTGTTTTGCATTACACATAAATAATTTGGATTGATCGGTATACACTAAGAAATTTACTATTTTCGATAAATGAAAGACTGCTATTCAGTAAACATTAAGAATAAGATTTAATAGAGAACTCTGAGCAGTATTTATTTGATAAGTATATTTGAAGGCATACATCTTGTAGGACTGAAGATAACTAGATGCTAAATATTGTGGTACTAAGTTTTTTGGGTTGATTTATTGGTATATTTTTTAGGCCACAAGTGGATATTCTTTTGTCTGATCAAGTACAGAGCCTCTTAAGGTGGATATTATTTAGATGTTCTTGAATATCATCTCCGTCACATGTGGCTAGTTTGTAAGTTCCTTTTCCATGGGATGATGTGATCACAAAGGGTCCTCGCCAATTGGCCTCAAATTTTTCCTCTGTTTCTCTTTTTCTTGATTCCTTGGGTTCTGGAGTAGAGCCCCAAACTATGTTAAAAATGACTCTCTATGGATCTAAAATAACCCTACTCCCACACAATCTAGGGCTCTACTAAAGAGTTCCCAAAACCCTCATTCACAAGACTAGGTTTCCCACTAGTCTTCAACACCCAAAAGGGCAAAATAGGACACAACTAGAACCAAGTAATCTAGGGATGGAACAAGGGTTCTATAAAAATTATCTCATAATTTTAGATGAAATTAAACACCAATCTCATACTGAGATGTCTCTGAGATTCAATATAGACACCTAAGTGACTATAGGGCTACAAGGAGAAAATATGGATTTCTAAGGGAAACTCACTTGGAACTCCTCCAAAGAAAGTTTTAACCACCCCCAAAGTCTTCAATCCATCCACCAACAACACTTTCCAAGCTAGGGCTCTTGGTCAATCCCCTAACTCCTGATGTCCTCAATTCTCTCCTAGGCCTAATAGGGCTAATAGGTCACTTTTCCAAAGAAACTACTTGAATATCAATTCAATTTTTCATCCCACCAATTTTAATACTTGTGGGATCCTAAAAAACTCCTAAATCCAAGGATTTATACTTTCATTCCACCCTTGGCCCAAGTTGTGCCTCAAATGCTCAGTTCTGGACAGTCACATATGAATGCATGTCCAGAAGATTCAATCCTTTCTCCCTCCATCGACTGCCACCTGATCTAAGACCTCCAAATTCTTTAATTAAATCCTCCCCCCTTTCTCTCCCCAAAGGCTTAGAATTTTCCCATAGTGGAGTCTCTGGGAAAGAGCAATTTAGTATCGAAACCCTAGTTAAGGCCTTCCACAGACCAGTGAGCAATCAAAATTTGATAACTTTAATCCCCTGCACTTCAATAATTCAAACTAATTGGAACATTCTACCAAGACACTAGTTCAAATTTTCCAATCCTTCAATGGTGCATTGGGATCCGTACAGAACCATACAACTCTAAAAAATAGTTAGAAATACAGAAAACAGTTTAGATTTTATTGATTTCAATGAAAAAACTTTACAAATTGTCCACTCTAACCTTGGAGAAAGGTTTTTCCACCATTAAATATCCTTCCCAAGTGGTTCCAACTGCCAAAAGTGGTTGTGAACGTTGGTATTCAAAATTTTCATCTTTTTGCAAAAGTTGCTCTATGCAACATTGACAACTTTTGACAACTTTTTGCAAAAGTTGTCAATCCTAACTAAACTTGTAAAGTTTGGTGTTTTTACACCATAGGGGATCTTAGAAGGCTTAAAATTACATTCCTACCCTTCCTTAGGTCCCCTAGACTATTCTATTCTACTCTACCCAAAATTGTCCAAATTGACTAAGGTGAAAAACTAAGTTTATAACATCACTTAGTGTCCCCTTGTCTTACATTTTAGGAATTATTGAAAACCTTGGATCTAAGATCCAATCAAAACCCTAACCATTCTTTTTTGGATCCACTAATTTTCTTGCAATGGATGAACTTGAGGATGCTCCTGCACCATACTTTTGGGGTACATTAATCTCAAGTCCTCTTGAGATGAGGTCTTCTAAACTAGAGCCATGCTTCTAAATTTCTTGCTCATCCATCCATACATATTTCTCTTTAGTAATATCTTTCCATTTGACCAAATATTTCTTGTAAACATTCTTTCTTGTTTTTTTTATGATCTTGGTGTCCAAAATCTTCTCAAGCTTATTTGGTGCATGAGAGGGTATACCTGCAACATCTTCTTCAAGCTCTTCCACCTGTACTTCAGAACCTACATTCACATCACCTTTATATGGGGTTAGATCAAAAATATTGAATATAGGGGAGATGCCAAGGTGTGAGGGTAGTTCAATCTCATATGCATTCAACCCATGCTTCTTCAATACTAGATAGGGTCCTACTTTCTTCATGAGTAGTTTAGTGTGTTTGCCCTTAGGAAATCTTTCCTTCTTCAAATATGCCCACACCAAGTCTCCCACCTGCAACTGAAAATATCTTCTATGTTTGTCTTTGGATTTCTTATACTTTTCTGCACTCTTCTCAAGTGCCAATCTCACTGAGTCATGAATTTCTTTCATACACTCTGAAAATTCTTCTCCATGAGCACTAACTGGAGTGTTTTATGGTAGTTCTCTGAGTTCTAAGATGCCTCTTGTACTTTTCCCATACACAATTTGAAAGGGACTCTTCCCTGTACTCCTATTAACTAATTCATTGAAAGAAAACTTTTCTTGGGGTAGGACTACATCCCACTTGTCTCCATATTGTTTTTCCAAACATCTAAGTAGGTTTCCAAGTGATTTTTTTACCACTTCTGTCTGCCCATCTATTTGTGGATGGTAGGAAGAACTAAAGCTTAGATTGGTCCCTAACCTTTTCCACAAGGTCCTCCAAAAGTGACCAATAAACTTCACATCTCTATCAGATAGAATGGTTTGAGGTAAGCCATGAATCCTCACAATTTCTTTGAAGAACAAACTTGCAATTGCTAATGCATCATTAGTACTTTTACAAGGGATAAAGTGGGCCATTTTACTAAACCTTCCCACTACAACATAAATACTATCATATCCCTTTTGTGTCCTAGGAAATCCCACCACAAAGTCCATGCTGCGACTCTCCCAAGGTCTTGTAGGACTAGGTAGAGGCTGGTATAGTCCTACATTTGTGGATGTACCCTTGGCTCTTTGAAAAATCGTGCATGTCTCTATAATCTTCCTTACTTCAATCTGAAGTTTAGGCCAATAATAGAACCTTCTCACATGTTCCAATGTCTTGTCCAAACCAAAATGTCCTCCCATGCTGCCTGCATGTTTTTCTCTAATGATGTTCTCCCTTATTGAACACTTTAGAATGCATAACTGGCGTCCCTTGAACAAGAGTCCACTTTGAATCAAATAGTATGCATACTCTACATGGTAAGCCTCAGAAAATTTAGAACACACCTTATAAATATCTCTGAAATCATCATCATTCTTATACATGTCCTTCAATGAATCAATCCCTACACTTTGGAGTTGGATTTGTTGCACAACTAAAGTACTTTGGCTCAATGCACCTACCACCTTATTGGAAACTCCATTTTTATGCTTGATTGAAAATGTACATGCTTGTATTGATTCCACCCACTTCATGTGTTTGTGGCTTAGTTTCTCTTGACTATTTAAGAAACTTAATTCTTGGTTGTCTATGAAGACAACAAATTTCTTTGGAAGGAGGTAGTGTCTCCATTTCTTTAATGACTGGACTAAGGCATATTGTTCCAAGTCATAAGAGGAGTATTTCCTCTTTGCTTCATTCAGTTTCTCACTAAAAAAGGCTATAGGCCTCCCTTCTTGGCTCAAGATAGCCCCTATTGCTAGGTTAGAAGCATCACATTCAATAGTA
>MU223362.1:1900561-1935951 GCA_018584345.1 Thuja plicata | reverse complement strand
GCTATAGGCCTCCCTTCTTGGCTCAAGATAGCCCCTATTGCTAGGTTAGAAGCATCACATTCAATAGTAAATATCTTTTGAAAATCAAGAAAGACTAGGATAGGCTTCTCCATTACCTTTTTCTTCAACATTTGGAAGGCTTCTTCTACATCTTTGTTCCACACAAACTTGCACTTATGTCCACCCTTAATGGTTTCAAGGATAGGAGCACACAACTGACTGAAATTCCTTATGAATTTTCTGTAAAAAGATGCAAGCCCATGAAAACTCTTGACTTCTATCATTGTCCTCGGAGAAGGCCAATTCAAGATGGCTTCTAACTTCTCAGGGTCCATTTTTATGTTCCCTCTTGAGACCACAAATCCCAAATATATGAGCTCTCCCTACATAAAAACACATTTCTCCAAATTGATGAAAATCTTCTCTTCATGTAGCCTCTTTAGGATCAAGTTAAGATGCTCCAAATGTTCCTCCTTACTCTTGCTAAAGATAAGGATGCCATCAAGGTATACTATGAAAAAATTTCCAAGGAATGGTTTAAGCACCTCATTCATGAGCCTCATGAATGTGCTAGGAGTATTTGACATACCAAATGGTATCACTCTCCACTCATACAAGCCTTCATTTGTTTTAAATGCAGTCTTCCACTCATGATCACCAGCCCTAATTATTATTTGGTGGTAGCCACTCTTCAAATCCACCTTAGAATAGTACCTTGAACCTCCTAAGTGATCCAATAGATCCTCTATCCTAGGCATAGGAAATATATACCTAATTGTGATTCTATTTATGGCTCTAGAATCAGTGTACAATCTCCATGTGCCTTCCTTCTTAGGGGCTAAAAGAGCAGGTACTGCACAAGGATTGAGACTCTTAGTAATCAAACCCTTATCCAAGAGTTCTTGAATCTATCTTTCCATCTCCTTATTCTTTTTAGGAGTCAACTTGTATGCTACCTTATTTGGTAAGGTTTCTCCAGGGATCAAGTCTGTGTTGTGGCTTATGTCTTTGATTGGGGGAAAATCATTTGGTAAGTCTTTGGTCACAATATCTTTATATTAGTCAAGTAGGTCTACAACTTATTTAGGGCCTACTCTCCTTAAGGGTTTTACTTATTTCTCAACCTTCTTAGGTCTTTCATCCTTAGGAAAAACGACTAAAGCATAGCAAGGGGTCTTTTCTTCTTTCAAATTTTTCAAAAACTCTTTTTCTCCTACAAACAAAAATTCAGGATCTTTTGTTCCTCTGCAAAATCAGATAGTGGTAAGAATGTTACCTTTTCACCATTGTGATTGATTGTGTAGGTGTTCAGCCTCCCATCATGGTGACCCTCCACATCATACTGCCATGGTCTCCCAAGTAGAAAATGGCAGGCATCCATTGGGACAATATCACAGAGAACTTTTTCCTTGTAGTTTCCAAGTTGGAGTTCCACCCAAGCTTGCTCCTCTATGATAGTTTGTTGCTTCTTAGTTAGCCATGATACCTTGTAAGGGCTTGAATGTGGCACCCTTCTCAACTTTAGTTTCTTTACTACTTCTTCTGACGCCAAGTTGTCCATAGACCCACTATCAATCACCATCTTGCAGACTTTGTCTCCCACCTTGCATGTGGTTCTGAATAAGTTCTTCCTCTAATGTGGCTCTTCTATGCTTGGAGCCTTTAATAGTTTCCTTCTCATCATAAGGATTTCTCCTTCCTTAGGTGGTGCATAAGACCCATGTGTATTGTCTCCATTGTTCTCTTCTTCTCTAACCATTTTTTCCCTTCTCTCTGCCTGATTTCTTGCCTTCCTTGGACACTTGGATTCTAAGTGCCCTACTTGGTTACATTTTTAACACCTTGGAGGTCCTAAAATTCTTCCTCCAAATATTCCCCTTGAATCTCTTCTCCTTCCTCTATAGGATCCTCTAGAACTACCTTCCCCAAAGGAGCTCTCTTGACTAGTTTCTAAAAAATTTCTTGGAGCTTGTCCTCTCCCATTGTTTGTCCCTCTTCCTCTACTACCAAAGTCTCTCTGGCCTCTCCCTCTTCCACTTTTCTCTCATCTCCTCTTAATTTTTTCTTCAAATTTCAGTGCTAATTGATAGCACTTTTGGATAGTAGTAGGGGAACACAAACTTATTTCATCTTGGATGTTTATCCTCAATCCTTGCAGATATCTAGCAAGATTGACACTCTCTGGTTCAACCAACTTAGATTTCATGGTAAGCTTTTGGAATTCTTTAGTATAACTTGAGATGTCCATCTCTTTTTGCCTTAGGCTTTGTCTCTTCTTATGAAGTTGAAATTCATAGTATTTAGGCACATAGGCTTCCTTCACCAAGGTCACCATCTTCTTCCAAGTTCTTTCTGGATTCTTTTCCATCTTCACCCTCTCTGCTTGAGTGAAATTCCACCAAGTTAGGGAAGATCCCTTCAACTTGGACTTTGCTACCTTGACCTTCTGATGCTCTACTATTTCCTCACATTCAAAGAAACTAGTGAGTGCATCAATCCAATCCATGACTTCTTCTAGATCCATCTTCCCATTGTAGACAGGTAGGTAAAGTTTAGTATCCATGGTCCTTCTCTCCATGGATTTCAAAGTCTTCAAGAGCAGCCTCTGTTCTGCAAGGACTTCTTCTTCTTCATCCTCCTGCCAAGGGGTCTCTTCATCACTCCCCTCCTCTTCAATTCCAGAGTTCCCACTACCTTTTTGGACTTGTTCCTTGAGCCTTTCCATTTCCTACCTCATCAACTTCCTCTCTCATCATGCTCTTTCACCACCCTTAGTAGTTCAACATTGGTCATCCTATTAGGAAGTTTACTATCATCTCCTCCTTCGGACATGATTGCAACTTTTCTTCTTCCAAAGATCTACTAGTTTCTTTGATACCACTTGGAGAAGAGCCCCAAATTATGTCAAAAATGACTCTCTAGGGATCCACAATACCCCTACTCCCACACAATCTAGGTCTCTACTAAAGAGTTCCTAAAACCCACATTCACAAGACTAGGTTTCCCACCAGTCTTCAACACCCAAAAGGGAAAAATAGGACATAACTAGAACCAAGTAATCCAAGGATGGAACAAGGGTTTTATCAACATTATATCATCATTTTAGATGAAATGAAACACCAATCTCATACTGAGATGTCTCTGAGATTCAATTTAGACACCTAAGTGACTATAGGGCTACAAGGAGAAAATATGGATTTCTAAGGGAAAATCACTTGTAACTCCTCCATAGAAAGTCTTAACCACCCGCAAAGTATTCAATCCATCCAACAACAACACTTTCCAAGCTAGGGCTCTTGGTCAATCCCCTAACTCTTGTTGTCCTCAATTCTATCCTAGGACGAATAGGACTAATAGGTCACTTTTCCAAAGCAAATACTTGATTCTCGATTGAATTTTTTATCCCACAAATTGGAATACTTGTGAGATCCTAAAATAATCCTAAATAAAAGGATTTTGACTTCCATTCCACCCCTAGCCCGAGTTGTGCCTCAAATGATCAGTTCTGGACAATCACATATGAATATTTGTCCAGAAGATTCAATCCTTTCTCCCTCCATCAACTACCTCCTAATCTAAGACCTCCAAATTCTTATATTAAATCCTCCCCCCTTTCTCTCCCCAAAGGCTTATAATTTTACCATGGTGGAGTCTCTGTGAAAGAGGAATTTAGTATCGAAACCATAGTTAGGGCCTTCCACAGACTAGTTAGCAATCAAAATTTGATAACTTTCAATCCCCTGCACTTCAAGACTTCAAACCAATTGGAAAATTAGAACAAGAAACTGGTTCAACTTTTCCAATCCTTCAATGGTGCATTTGGATCCGTAGAGAACCATACAACTCTGAAAAATAGTTAGAAATACAGAAAACAGTTTGGATTTTAGTGATTTCAATGCGAAATATTTACAAATTTTCCACTCCAACCATGGAGAAAGGTTTTTCCACCATTAAATATCCTTCCCAAGTGGTTCCAACCAAAAAAAGTGGTTGTGAACATTGGGATTCAAAAGTTGCAACTTTTTGCAAAAGTTGCTCTATGCAAGATTGACAACTTTTGACAACTTTTTGCAAAAGTTTTCAATCCTAACTAAACTTGTAAATTTTAGTGTTTTTACCCCATAAGGGATATTAGAAGGCTTAAAATGACATTCCTACCCTTCCTTAGGCCCCAGAGACTATTCTAGTCTTCTCTACCCAAAATTGTCCAAATTGACTAAGGTGGACAACCAAGTTTATAACATCACTTAGTGTCCCCTTGTCTTAAATTTTAGGAATTATTGAAAACCTTGGATCTAAGATCCAATCACAACCTTAACCCTTCTTTTTTGGATCCACTGATGTGCTTTCCATCGATGATCTTGAGGGTGCTCCTGCACTAGGTTCTCTCTTAGAACTAGATCACCTACTTGAAACCATCTAGGTTTAATCTTTTTGTTATAGTTCATTGACATCCTCTTTTGATAAACCTTTAGGTGATCATATGCTTGGTTTTGAAGTTCCTCAATAAATTATACTTCTTCGCACCTAGAAACTCTATAGTCTTCATATGTCAATATGCCTTGTAGAGAAACTGTAAGTGATGGAATTTCAACCTCTAATGGTAAAATTTATTTAGCTCCATAAAATAGAGAAAAGGGTGTAGCTTTGGTAGGTATTCTAATGATGGTTCTATAATCATAAAGTGTTCAATTTAATTGAATGTTCCAATCCCTTCCTTAATCATCAACTATTTTCTTAAGGATCTTAAGGATGTTTTTGTTCGAAGCTTTTTCTTGTCCATTTCCTTGTGTATAGTAAATGGAAGAGAAATGTTGAATGATATGGAAATTTTCACATAACTCTTTAACATCCTTATTTTTAAATTTTCTCCTATTATCTATTATGATGGCATGTGGGATACCATATCTACAAGTTATGTGATTTAGGATAAACATCGATATTTTTTTTCTAGTAGCAGTTGATAAGGCTGTATCTTCCACCCATTTTGTGAAATATTTTATTTCAATTATAATGTATTTGTGACCATTTTAAGAGGTAGGATAGATCATCCCAATTAAATCAAAAACTCATTGATAAAAGGGCCAAGGTGTTGTTAATGGATGTATCTCCTGTTCAAGCACATGTATCAAGTTCCCATGGAATTTGGCACTTCTGGCAATTTTTTACAAATTGGTATGCATCTTTATCCATTGTTGGCCAATAGTATCCCATCCTAATGAGTTTCTTAGCTAAGGTAAACTCACTTGAGTGTGATCCACAAAAACCCTCATTAACTATTGGAAATGAGTTGAGTAACTATTTTGAGAAGCAACTGTCTTTGTTGATTCAGATCTCTACTTTGGATTTAATTACTTGATCCTCACTGATCGGATATTCTATTGCATCTCTGTGTATTCTATCCTCAATCAAAATCCCATCTGATTTTGCCTTCACACTGCATGTTATAAACACATATCTCACTTTCTTACTTGTACCCACTATTCAATCCAAACTTGACCTTATATATATATGATAAGCCTTGTCAAGTCGTCCTTAACAACCTTCCAAATAATTAATAAAACTTAAGTTTGTCGGCTTCATATAACCAATTAACCATAAAATATAAACTGCTATTAGTCGATTGTCACTAAAAGCATAACTCACTTAATACTGAAATCCTTCAATGCCCAACCAAACATGTAATGCCCGAGTGAACTCGGTTAGAACTTAAAATCACTCTGGTCTTCTTCAATGCCCAAGAGTGCTTGGCATAAACTGACTGTGCTCGGATAGGATTAGACATTTGTGTTAATATCACTACATTTGTGTAAACATCAATGATAATACATAATTGAATAATTTTCATCAACAATCTCCCGCTTTGGCATTGATGGAAACACAACATGTCATAATACAAAGAATTATAGAGCAACAAACATAAGAATCAAATTTTATTAATGTCCTTAGCTTCATTTGGATTCTCATCCAAAAAACTCCCTATGTCTTCACAATCTTTGAAATATAGATTTCTCCCTCTTACATTAATCTATGTTCCTGATAACATTTCTCCCTCGGTCATCAATCTCTCCATCGGTAATCTTTATGACATCAATAATCTCTCCCTCTTTGACAATCAATTCCAAAGACACCATCCAATACACATCCAATGAATTTTTAATGTACCTATTTGTACTAATTCATATGCAACAAGCTCTAAATATCTGCATCAACATGTTAAGTCTATTTTGTAGCTCGGTTGATGCATTACTAAACTATGTTTTAGTGAGCCTCAGTTAGGGGAATCACCCCTAGCTTTCCTCTAAGATACAAAAATTCATCCTTAGGTAATTGTTTTGTGAATATGTATGCAATTTTTTCTTTAGTATTCACATATTCCAATCTTACTTCCTTGTCTTGAACCAATTCTCTCAAGAAATGATACTTTATTGCAATATGTTTAGTCTTATTATGCATCACAGGGTTCTTTGAAATGTTAATAGAACTGGTGTTGTCACAGTAGATAATAATTGGTTCATTGATTTCTTCCTTCATACCTGACAAAAATTGTTTGAACCATATGATATTTGAACAATTTACTGCAGCAGCAACATATTCTGCCTCAGCTATAGACTGAGAAATGCAATTTTGTTTCTTGCTTGTCCAGGAGACTAACCTCTTTCTAATAAATAATTCTCTACCATTTGTGCTCTTTCTGTCATCAATACTTCCTACCCAATCAACATTAGTAAAAGTCTTCAAATCAAAGTTTCCTCATTTCTTATACCATAATCCATAATCTTCAGTAGCCTTAAGATATCTCAAAATCCTTTTGATTGTCATTAAGTGATTCTCTCTAGGATTAGCTGAAAACCTTGCAAGAATACCAACTGCTAATGCAATATCAGGTCTAGTGTGAAAAACATATTGAAGTTTACCAATCATGGATCTGTAAGTAGTCTGATTTACCTCCTTTGAATCATCATCCTTAGACAACTTATAACTAGTAGGCATAGGTGTTCCAACTGGTCAGGAGTCTTCCATCCCAAATTTCTTTAGTATCTCTTTGATTTATTTAGATTGGGTAATGTAGATACCATCCTTCAGCTGATAAATTTGTAAACCAACAAAAAATTTGATATCACCAAACATAGACATCTCAAATTCCTTACTCATAGCTTCTGAGAATGCTTTGCATAAATCATCATAACCAGTAAACAATATATCATCCACAAATATCTCTGCTAATAGTATTTTTTTCTAAGGTCCTTCTTTGATGTACACGCTACTATTGTCATTAGTTCTCTAAAATCCAATACTTATCAAGTAACCATGAAATCTTTCATACCAGGCTCTAGGAGCTTATTTCAGTCCATAAAATTCTTTGTGCAGTTTTCAAACCATATTCCTTTTGCTAAGATCTACAAATACTTCATGTTGCTCAATATAGACTTACTCTTTAAGAATTCCATTCAAGAATGTAGATTCTACATCCATTTGATATACCTTGAATCCTTTGTGCGCAGCATATGCCAGAAGAGTTATGATTCCTTAAAGTCTTGCAATAGGAGAAAAATTTTCTCCATAATCAATACCCTCTTCTTGAGAATATCCTTTACATACTAATCATTCTTTATTTCTGGAAAATTCTCCTTTTTCATTCATCTTGTTTCTAAAAACCCACTTAGTGCCAATCACATTATTATCTTTTGGTCTAGGTACAAGAGTCCAAGTTTTGTTCTTTTCTATTTTCTCAATCTTTTCGTTCATTGCTTCAATCTAGCTTTCATCATTTAATGCATCTTTAATAGGTCTAAGTTCAATTTCACTAAAGAAACATGTACCTTTGATTTTGTTCCTTGTCATTATACCTTATGTCTGATCTCCAATTATTTGTTCAGGTGCATGATGCCTTCTGACATACTTTGCAAGTATAGGTTCCTTCCTCTTTGATTCTGGGCTTGCTCCACTATGTTCACCATGCTCAAAAGTTATGTTCTATTCTTTTTTATGATATTCGGGTTCCACTATTTGAGACTCAGACTCCTCTATCTGAGACTCGGGTGCCTCTGTCTGTGACTTGGTTCCCTCTGTCTGTGACTCATATTCTTCAGTTTGAGACTTGGTTTCTTCAGTTAGCAGTGTTGGTTACACAGGTTGCAACAAGATTTATGTTGATGAATTTAGTGGTTGACATGGTTTATGTCTAATCACCATTGCTTGTGTCTTGGGTATAGTATTAGGTTCATAATACTCAAAATTCATGTAGTCATCTAGCTCTTTACTACTCTTCTCTTCATTTCTCTCTACAAACTCATCAATCTTTACAAGTACACTTTCTATGACTTTATGAGTAATAATATTCAAACATTTATATGCTTTGATTTTGCAGGAGTAGCCTACAAATATACCTTCATCACCTTTTACATCAAATTTTCCATTTCTTGCTTCCTTCAAGATGTAACATTTACTTCCAAATACTTTGAAATAATGAACATTAGGTTTATATCCATACCATAATTCAAAAGGTGTCTTCTCAGTACCTTTCTTCATTTGAACTCATTTCAAGGTGTGAATTGCAGTGTTGATGGCTTGCTTCCAACATTTGGTAGCAACATTCTTTTCAATCATCAAGGTTCTTGCACAATCCATAATGGATATGTTCTCTCTTTCTACTATGTCATTCTGTTGTATGCTATATCATTCTTTCTGCTAATTTCTTCTATATCATTAGTGCATTCTATGATGCACTAATTCCAAGACTTCTTTTGTATTGTAATTCTTTCTCTTGAAACTAGTTTTGCTCATCTTCCCAATTTGATAGTGTTTGCATATTGCCAATTCAGGTTTCTTGAAAATAGGAATACCTCTTACTCTTTTGTTCTTTCTTATATTGATCAAGTTATCAAAGTTCACATGACACGACCTTTTATGCCATAACCATCTTTCTTCTACTTGTGCAATAAAACATGAACTTTCATTGAGATCAAGATAAAATAGATTACCTTTTCTTTGTCTGCCAGTTCCAACTAGGTTTCTCTTACCATCCAGGATCTTGGTCTTACCATTCATGAATTCTACCTTGAAACCAATGTTATTCAGTTGTGCCACACTTAGTATATTAAACCTTAGTCCTTCAACCCAATAAGCATTGTCACATTTGATTCCTTCAGTTAGAGCAATACAACCTTTACCTTTCACATAGCAGGGTTCATCATTCCCAAAACTGATACTGCCACCATCATAGTGCTCAAGATGTTCAAATTTGGTTTTATCACCAGTCATGTGGTGAGAACAACCACTATCAATTATCCAAGTGTTATTCTTTCTAATATAAGAGTAAAGTGTGGTATTTTCATTATCTTCATTATCTGACTCATCCTTAATAGCAATGCAAACTGTTTAATCTTCATATTCATCACTATCATAATCTTTAACAATATAATAATATTTCTTACCTTTGTCCTTGTAGATTTTGTATCTTTTGAAATCTTTCTTTCTTTTGTACTTGTTGAACTTTATCTCACCTTTGTCTTCTTTGTTTGGACACTTAGCAGCAATGTGACCAACCTCATCACATGAAAAGAAAATCAATGGTATTCTTCCTTTGTTTAGTCCTTTTCCTTTTGTAGCTCTCCTTGCAAGTAATGCTTCAATGATTTCCAAATCTTCATCATCAAATTCATCATCACTGTCATTTTCAATCTATTTTCCTTTCATCTTCCCAAGGTTTAATTTAGATTTGAATGTAGACTCAAGATTGCTAGGATTAGGAGAATAATTGTCAAAGTTTTCTAGATCAAAAGTTGTAAATCTTCCAACCAATCCATCTAGAGTTACATCATTAATGCATCTCATCTCTTTAATAGTTGAAACTCTAATTGCATAGATAGGAATTAAAGTTATCAATACCTTGTTGATCATTGTTTTGTCTTCAATTGTTCCACCGGTAGCTATGATTGCATTGACACTTTTCTTGATTCTTTCATTTTACTTTGTAATGTATTCTCCTTATTTCCTTTTCATCAGATCAAACTGACCTCTGAGAATTTCTTCTTTAGCTCTCTTTACATTGGAATCTCCTCCATGTATATCATGTAGTTTCTTCCACATATCATAGGCAGTAGGGCAGTCCTTGACTTCATCAAATTTAGAATAGCTGAGTGAAGAAGCAATATCAATCATCATTATGTGATGATGCTTCATGTCCACCAACTTCTCCACAGACATAGGTCTCGGTGGTTAGATACTTGTGATATAGGAATTGCAAACTAGTGTCTCCAATAGTAGATAGATGTAGCCTCATCAAATCTGTCCATGCAGTGAAGTTGTCATTGTTGAGTTTAGGGATCTCCCTTCTGTAAGACATCTCTGATCTTTAGCTTAGGCCTTTAAACCCTCCTTGTAAGCACTTGGTTCTCTGATACCAATTGTTGGAAATTAGTTTAGTAACTATTTTGAGAACAAAAAACCTCATTGATAAAAGGGCCAAGGTGTCATTAATGGATGTATCTCCTATGAAAGCACACGTATCAAGTTCCCATGGAATTTGGCACTTATAGTAATTTTTTACAAATTGGTATGCATCTTTATCCATTGTTGGCCAATAGTATCCCATCCTAATGAGTTTCTTAGCTAAGGTAAACTCACTTGAGTGTGACCCACAAACACCCTCATGAACATCTTATAAGGCAGATTTAGATTCCTCGCCCTCTAAACATCTAAGTAATGTATAGTCAAGACCTTTTTGATACAATGTGTTATCTATAAGGGTAAAATGAGAGGCTTGGCATATAAGGTTTCTCCTTTCATTTTTTTATTTATACAAGGGGAATGTGTTCTCTTTGAAGTAAGTGTAAATGGGACCATACCAATTAGAGTGAGGACCCACAAGTAGGAAAATGATTTGGGAATCAGGATGCTCATTTGCAAGTTTAACCAATTATTCCACCAAGAATTCATATCTTTCAATTTGATCAGGTACTTGTATAAGTGAAGCTAGTATTTCCATGGAATATTTTTCTTTTTTTTCAGCTCTTGGTATTTTCAAAGGTGATCATCACAAAATATTTCTTAAGATCATCAACCATCCTTTTATAGGGCATGAGTTTTTCATCTTTCGTTTGGTATTCATCATCAATTTGATTAATGATATTTGGGAGTCTCCATATATTTTTAATTCTATAATTCTCCATTCCAAGGCCATCTTTATTCCAATCACAAGTGCTTCATATTTTGCTATATTATTGGTCCATGGGAATAACAATTTGTATTATTTTGGTATTGTATAGCCTTGACGTGTAATGAACAAATTTCCTTCCCCTGAGCCATGTTGAGTATATGAACCATCAAAGTATAATTTTCATATTTTGTTTCAATGGTAAGAATGTTTGCATCCAGTAATTCCACTTGTATAGGTTCTTCACTTGATAATGGTGCATCTACTAATTGATATTCTATTACCTTTCCTTTGATAGCTCTTTAGTCTGTATAATCAATGTCAAATTCACTTAGTACCATGACCAACTTGGCTAACCTTCCTATTAGAGAAAATTTGCTAAGAAGATATTTCAATGGATCTATCTTAGAAATTAACTTGATTTAATGTGCTAGCATATAGTGTCTTAGTTTTGGGAAAGAAAAAACTACCACTAGACATGTTCTTTCTATAAATGTATAGTTGAGCACATATTTCACAAAAGTTTTTCTAATATAATAGATTTATTTTTCTTTCCTTGATCATCTTCTTTTAATAATAAGGCTCCCAATGAATTTTTGTTTCTGATATATAATGTATCAAATATTTCCTTGGTTTTGGAGCCATTAAGGTACGAGGATTTATCAAATATTTCTTTAAAAGATCAAAGGCTTCCTCAAATTTGCTATCCCAGTTGAATAAAATGTCTATATGTAGAAATTGGGTAAAAGACTGACAATTTTTTGCCAATTGTGATATGAACCTCCTTATGGATTGTAGCCTTCCTTGCGAAGATCTTAATTGGTTAATGTTTCTTGGTGCTCCCATTTCCATGATGACTTTAACTTTTTCTAGATCAACCTCTATTCCTTTGGCTGAAACAATGTACCCTAGCATTTTTTTTTATTGGACTCCAAATGCACTCTTTTTTGGATTTAATCTCACTTTAAATTTTTCCAACCTTACGAAGATTTTGTCTAGAATTAGTAGATGCTCATCTCTTGTATAATATTTTTCTAAAATTTCATCTACATAGTCTTCCATGAATGCGTGCATCATATCATGGAAAATGGTTGGCATAGCTCTTTGGCATGTAGCGTCGGCATTTTTGAGACCAAAAGCCTTCACATTCAAAAAAAGTACCTCATGCATAGGTAAAATTAGTTTTATCGTGATCCTCAGGTGCTATTTGTATTTGAATGTATCCAGAGAATCCATCCATTAATGAGAACATAGAATGACCTGTTGTAAGGTCCACCATTTTATTAATGTTGGGAAGAGGAAAATCATCCTTGGGACAAGCCTTGTTCAAATCTCAGAAATTTGTGCAAGTTATTATGCTCTTATCTTATTTAGAAACATGTACTATATTTGAAATCCATGCTTCATATGCAATAGGCCTAGTAAAACCAGTATCCAAGATCTTTTTTAATTCTTATTTAACCAACAAGGCTACATGTGGGTGCATTTTTCTCAACTTATGCTTCACCAGTTTGAATCCTAGAGCTATATTGAGATGGTGCATTATCAAATTGGGATATGTCCCTGACACATCATCATATGACAATGCAAAATTGACATGTCTCTCCTTGAATAATTTTATGAATTATTGTCTTTCTTATTTAGACAAAGATGTTTCTAAATTGATGATCTTAGGTTCTTCTTCACCTCTAATGTTTATTTTATCCATTGGCTAAAGAAATATAGATCATGATCTCTCTTCATAGTGTTCAGTTAAAGTGTCAATCTTCTCATCCATAGGTGCCTCAATTGGGTTTTCACCTTTGGATACATCTTTTATTTTTACCTTATTTTGGTCTAGTGTTGCCACATGGTGGTTTTCACCACTAGATCATTTTTTTTTCTTTATTTTTGTGACTAATAAAATTAGCACTTCCCCCCATTATTTCCTCTTGATATGATTCTTTAGTGGAATATGGTTCAACTACATTGAGGTACATGGCAATATAATAGTCATTTAGGAAGGTTTCTATTTCATTAGGCTCAATTTGATCCCAATCAATGAGTTGAGGACGGATAAGGGGGAAGGAATCATTAGGTGGATTTACGTCCATGGGAATTAATGTCCTGACTTCATTATAACATGGTTCATACATTGTATCATCAAGATCTATGATGTGAGATTGTTCAGGATGGTCCATAGAGTTTGGATCTATTTCTTCCTCACTAGAGTATTCATGAATGCATTGTAGATATAACTCTTATAAAGTAAACTTGGATATTTTTTCCTCTAAGTATATAGGTATGTATGGCTCTCCTACCCACTCATAGCTTGAACTTTGTGTTTCCTTTTATGTATATGTGTACAAGTGGATCATATCAACTTCCTTGTCATGGAATTACTCTTTGGATAAAGAATCTCATTACCATTTTTTTGAATCATCATCACTATATGATTTTAAATTTGCAATCTGCTCATGGATGTATGGAATATTCCTTTTAATATATCCTAGTTCAAGATAACCTACCCCATTTTTCTCATTATTAGACCAGAAAGTAGCTTCCATAAGTTCTAATAATCCTTTTTGTTCCTCCCAAGAGGACCTGATTTTTGGTAACCCATTTTCTACATTATTTCAGATCCTTTCCCATATTGATGTGTGGGAATGGAAATTTATTATACCTTTTCATATATTTCCTCTTCATCCATGTATGGTCATTTTATAATGTTATTATCTTCTTCTACCTCAGTTGATGTAGTATCTCTTAGAAAGTTGTCATTATATTTGTTAGAATATGTCTTATTTATTGAAATAAAGGCTTTGTCATGTGACTTTGGAGAAATTGGTAAATTGACCATTGATAAGTAATATTCTCCCACTCCTTTGTGAATGATCTTCAATTTTTTCTCATAAGTTTTCATTAGGGTGTCCACATTTTGATAATGGGTTTCTTTGTCCTTCCCCTTTTCTAACTTTGTACCTTTTAATTATTTTTATCCTTGGCAGAAGTACTTGAACTAGAGGATCTAGGATTTTCATTAATTCAATGTAAAAAATAAACCCCCTCTTTACCCTTATTTGATGTATATGAACTATCATTTTCACTATTTGAATTAGTGAAATTATACTTTTCCTTCTCTTTGGGTGACGGCCTTGTACTAGGAGTTTCCTCTTTAGCTTGTTTTGGGGATGAATTTGATGTGGAAGCCTCACTATTATGTGGTAAAAAGGAATATGTAACCGATTGTATGTTATTGTAATATTGGAAAGGGTTAAGGTCATCACTTATTGTTATTTATTGTCCCAAATAAGAAAAATTCACACATTGATGATAAGTAGAAGGCATTTCTTGCATCTCATGTATCCATGGCCTACCTAACAATATGGTGCAGGTAAAATTGAGGTCTAATACTTGGCACAGTGTTTCATTTTCAATAGGTCCCACTCGAATTAGTAGAATGACCATACCTTTGGAAGATCTTTCCTCATCATCATAAGCCTTTATTTTTGTCTTCCATTTTGGATCCATGACATTTTTAGAGTATCCCAATGCTTTAACAAGGTTCAAAGTACACATATTTAAACTATCCCCTCCATCTATCAAGACTTTCTTGACCCCATTCTTTTGGATTAGGACTTCAATGTGTAGGGTGATTTTAACGATGATTTAAGGATATGTCATCTTGCTCAGAAAAGGATAGGTGATGTGGTGCAATAAGATGACTAACCATATTTTGAAATTTTTATACATCCAAATTGTTAGGGACCATCATATCAACCAAGGTTTTTTCCAAAATTTCTTTGTTTGATGGTGAATTTTTTAGCAACTCTAAGATTGATAATTGTGTCGGGTTCTTTTGAAGTTGATCCAATAAGTTATATTTTTTGATAGAAAATATGAAGGATTAGGCCTAGTTTTCATGTTGGAGGTTCCTCTTAAGGTTAATTTTGATGCTTTCCCCCTAGTGATTACATTGGGAGGTTCTTTGTTTTGTTTATCTTTCACCACTATGACATTGATGGTATTTCAAAGTCGGATTAAGAATTGATAGCATACTTTTCATAAGTGTTGGAAAAATTTGCCTTTTTGTTTCCCATATTGTTGTTTTGATTTGTATTATAATATTCACCATTCTCGTGATTTAAGAAAGGAGTTTTGAAAGTATTATGGTCTTCATTATTTGTAGTTTCTTCCACTTCAATGACATCATTGTCAATGACATCTTGAACATGTTTTAATCGCATACACTCATTTTCCTTATGTCCCTTGTTCCTATGGTATTCACAATGGTGTGAGTCATTCCACCATGAGGGTTTGACTTTGGGTTTGAGTCCTCTTGAGTCTGTCAGAGGTATGATTTTGTTTGCAATAAGTGTTCCTAGAGCCTTCTCAAGGGGTTCTCCCAATGGAGTGAATTTTCTTTGTGGTGAAGTGAATTGAGACATAAATGGTGGTTTGGATTTTTTGTTTCCTTGTTTATTCTTTTTATTGTTTTTCTTGAACGATTTCTTGTTGAGTGGATTGAATTTATTCGCTCATTGGATAGAATTATTGTTGGTCCCAATGAGAGGTGGGGTGAATCAGACAAATCAAAACTTAAACACTTAAAACTGAACTCACTGATTCACTCGGTAATATTGAATACAGTAAATAACAAATTCACCAAATTACTTAATAAAATAAGCAACAATACATCTCATAAATGTAAATCAATCATTAAAACTTAGAAACATCTAGATTAACTTAGTAGACATTAGAGTTAACTCTGTTGACACATGATTTCATGAGGAAACCCAATTTGGGAAAAACCTTTGTGGGAATTGTAACCCACAATAAAAATGTACCCTTCTGAAGTGCGCTCGGTTAAGAACTTATCCTATTAAAGATTACAAACGCATATGCTAAATGTGACCCTGTTAGGGGATTTACCTTATATCTGTTAAGATCTTCACCCTATTAGGAGTTTCCTTGTTAGAGGTCTTTAAACACTCTTTTGGAATGTTTCCTAAGTCTAGGTTTTACAAATAGGACTGTTAAATCCACTCAGTTAAGAGATTTCTCTATTACAAATATTAATAAGAAACAGTAAAATTTGATCTATAAATATAGTAACTACCTTTTCTTGCATCAGATCCTTTATTCTCAATTGAATACTAGCATCGCATACTCCATTAATCTATTTCTCAGACTATTGATTCTCCAATCTGTCTTTCTCTATTTTGCTTGGTAAATATTGCTCTTCAACTTCTCCTTCTTCTCTATTCAATTTTCTAGTAGAAAATTACACTCTATGTAATTCTCATTCCTTATATATACATACTTTTGCCTCTTTATCTCCTTAATTTGATTTTCCTTCATTTGTGCTCAGTCATTTGATCATCTTCTTCATAAATTACAACTCAGTAAACCATTTCAATTTTACCTTAGAACTTGTAACTTTTCTTAGAAATTTCATAATTTTGTTTAACTGCTTGATCTTCGCCTTAGATCTTCTTATTGAATTTTCCCATTCATAGATCTTGTAAGAAACTTCATTTAATTCATTTCCTCATCCATCTCATCAGTGCTTTGCATTAAATTTTGTTTCATCATCATTTAATATCAGTAACTACACTCGATAAAACTTTCTTTGCAACTCAGTAGCTGACTTCTTTCACTTCTCGGTGTCTAACTCATCTTCGGTGCTCAGTGCTCAGTAACTGTAACCAAATCACATAACATTATACCGACTAACTCAATCTAGCTCGGTAAAGTAACTCTTTCAATCATAACTTAATTCATTGCAGTTCTCGACTTGATCAATCAAATGTACCGATTTGATAACATCAAATATATAGCAGAAAACAACTATATCATCATTACTTTATCATTGTCTAGTCTTTATTTTTTACCCATTTAACTTCTCCTCTTAATATATGGTAACATAATAAAAATAAATTAATCAATTGCTTGACATCAATGACAAAACAATAACTTATCTAACCATTTCTACAATCATGATACTCGATATCACTTGGTCTTCATCATCTCCATTAGATATTCATCAGTTAAACAAAAATTACTAGAAAGATAGAATGGCTTAGGTTTTATATTGTTCACTTCTACCACTCCATCATTTACTAGGTTCTTATTATTGTTTAACAACCAAACCTTAGGTTTTTCATTTTTGTTATTGGTTGAGGGATTGTTGTTGTAATTGTTGTTATTTCTTGAAAACCCCTTTTTATCTTTGTATAACTTAATTTAACCCTTCTTTACCAAAGCATCTTCTATCTTGATGCTATTTTCAACCATTTTTTAAAAGGATGGAGGACATTGGAGTTGTAGTGAATAATTCATTTGACTATTCAAATTGTTAATAAATATATCCATCTTCTCCTTTTCTGGTATACCTCTTGGGTATTTTGCAAAGATTTTTCTCCAACGTTTTAGGAAAGTCAAGAAAGCTTCCCCATTTTTTTGTTTAGTGTTGCATAAATCTAGCATGGTTAATTCATGCTCAATATTATAAGAGTATCGATTCATAAAATTAGAGACCAAGTATTCGAATGTTTTAATTCCGAGTTGTAATTTAGAAAATCACTCCATTGCTTGGCCTCCTAAGCTCCTAGGAAATAATATAATGAGATAGGTTATTTCATGTAGGAATTCCATGCTCAAAGTTCAAAATTCTCTAGTTTGGTATTGAGGGCTAGTTGTACCCATATATTTACCATATTTCAAAAATACCACATTTTAAAAATACCACATTAGGGGAGAAAGGTAGCATAACCAAACTCTTGTCAAAGGGAAAAGGACAAATGCCCTCTATCATATATTTATTTGGAGCATTTCCCTTTTGAATATTATCCAATTGTATTTAAAGGGATTGGATATGTTTAGTTAAGACTCCTAGAGGGTTAACTTCATCGTCATCTTGTTTAAATTTGGAAATGTCATGATCATGAGGTAGGCTAACCCCTAGTTGATATAACGTCATGAAATAACAATCTTTATATTTTTATAGTACTTTCTCCATCATATTCATGAAATATATTTTTTTCTATTCTTCCTTGATCTTTTCATTTGTAATCTCTTCATCATTGTTATGGTTATTAGCACTGGCCCATTCATTATCCATCTTTGTTTGATCTTCTTGTGCGTTAGTCTCAACTTAATGTGTTTGTTTCATAGGTGATTCAGCTTGATCCTCGTGTTGAGGTGATATGTCTTCTTGAAATGTCACTCCTTTCAATGAAATATTGTTACAAGCTATTTCAAACTAATAAGATCTTGTCCTAGTTTTTGGCATAAAAGTAACTATTGGGTTACTTTTTGAGTCAAGGTCTCCTAAATGGTTAATGTTCTCTTCAAAAATCTTAGTTGATTTTACTATAAACAAGTGATATGGTAAGATTCCAATGTTATTTTTCTCAAACTGAAGTGTGTCCTAATGAAGTCTAATAGAGAAAGATCTATCTCTATGATGAAGAATTATGATAGATCCCATTTTTTTTTATTCTAAGAAAAGGACTTGTAATCCTTGTTAATGAAATTTTCAAAAATTAAGGATTTGGAATTTTGACAACACTCATAGTTTGATGTGATTTAATTGGAATAATGTAAATGATCAATATGTTTAAAGTTATAACAATTGTGGATTTTCTTAAAACCCTATTTCTATTGGGAATGACTTTTGCTCAAAAATATATACAAGAGATAACAAATAACCACACTTAAGCATGTATCTTTTTGAAAAAAAAACAACTATAACATCAAGTTTATGTTCTCATAACGTTCCCAGAAGTTTTGCACAAAGAATTAATTCAAACAAGATACTTAAGGATTTTTTTGGTTTTCCATAAATAATGAGGTAATCTTGTTAATTAACTTTGGATGTATTTAGGATTCCATTCGAAGATGTTTTTGAGTTTTACCCCCCTTTGTGGAGTCTCCCACCATTATAAAAATAATGTTTCACGCAATCCAACAGGATTACTCGAGAATAACTATTGTTCAAAAAAAAATTGTCAATCACCCCATTAAGGATGAAATATATTAATTTTATAGTGGGTTGGTTTATCATGGAAAATATTATTGCATCCCACTTTGGGCCATCCCTCTCACCATCCTCATTAAGGAAAATATAGGGAGGTGGGCCCACTATGGTTTAAAGAAAAAAATACACTCATTAAAAGTAAATTGAGGTCAAGATAAATCTGATATTTTGATCACCTTAAGAAAGGGTAGAGTATATCCCTATTATCTTGATTCTCCAATCACCACAACACACGATTCTTTATTTATACCTTTTCTAGTTAAATGGAATTCAATGAGGTCTCCTAATTAGATTATGTGTTTGAAATGAATTTTAAAAGTGAATGAAAGGTATATGAAAGGATTTAAATTTAAAATTTGTATACCTTCCATAATTTCTAAGAGATTTTACTTTCATATACATTACCTCAATGATCATTCTCGCTCCTTAGCATCCAAGTTTCTCATGAAATTTAGTCCCAAATAAAATGAGCAAAGTGAAGAAACATAAAAGTGCTTACAAAGATTCAGCATCTATAATGATCATAGGTATTTGATGAAATTCTTAATACAAGTTGATAATCATCAAATATCTACTATATTATATACGTTCCTTATCAATCTGTTCATATGCATTTTCCTAATGTTTCCTTGTAGCCCACTTGTTTAATCTTTTAGCCACCTTTTATTGAAGATGGTTAGGTAGTTTGAACATAGATTTTTGGATTTTCCTTTATATGATCCCTTTAGTCATCTAAAAATAATCACAACGTCAATTAGATCTCAAATTTTAAAGTTATATAACAAATTCCAAATGCTCCCTAACATATATGAATGCTACGAAACATATACCAAATGAGATGGAACAGAGATTGAATGAGATGGAACAGAGACCGTATGAGATGGAACAGAGACTTAATGAGATGGAACAGAGACCAAATGAGATATAATAGAGACCAAATGAGATGAAACAAAGACCGAATGAGATAGAACAAACATAGAATGAGATGGAACAGGGACTGAATTATATAGAATAGAGACTGAATGAGATAAAATAGAGAATTGTATGAGATAACACCAATTTCAAATGTAAATACAATAGAATTTGATTATGAGGCTCCTTTTGATCATAGGTGAACTCCGTTGGGTCTAATGCAAATATATTAATTCTAGATGCACACTCTTATCAATTTTTGGGAATTTTTCATGTCAATCTTGCAAAAACACACTTGAAGAAAGAATGTTAGAATGTAAGAGCCTTGTCTTAAGATAAATAATTTTCTTCAATTTGACCCCTTTATCTATCTAAAATATCAATTAATCTACATATTAACAAATCAAGTAAGACATTTCAAAACTCCCTAGTATTAACCAAAAGTGAACTTTTATGGCTCATATGAGATGTTCCTTTGACCAAATGCAAACTTTTACATACCATATGAGATGCTTTACGGATCAAATCCAAACTTTTTATGGATTATATAAGAAATTTCATATGCAAAATTATAGAAATAAAATGAGATGCTTTACTGATCAAATGCAAACTTTTATGGACCAAATGCGAACTTCTATGGATCAAATGTGAACTTCTTCTATTTAAATGTGAATCTAAACTGTGATTTCTTTAAAAACATTAAAAATTGTTGTTAAGATGTAGGGCAGTGGACCCCACGGTGTGCATCATTTGTGTGTATGTTTTGTGTTTCACAAACCTTCATAAAACCTTAATTCAACATTCTTTTGAATCAAATATTTAATCTAACTAGTTAACAATTCAAAAATGAAAGAAGTCAAGAACATTCTATGGATCTTTATTTACAAGTATTTGAGGTATGCTCTCAATTGCATTGTGATCCTATAATCATAACCTATAAAATGAGAATATGAAGCTATGCTTTATGATGCAAAATTGATGTGAATTTTCTATGCTAATGATCAATTTAACTAAATTAAGATGCAAATTCTATTCTAACAATTATTGAAATGACTAAACAAAATGAAAACCATCTTGATTTCCTCACTTGAATGATAATGGAAGAACAATTGAGAATGATCCCATTACTCTACAAGTTTGCCTCCAAATATAGTGGATGCAAATTGTTTGTAACGACGATGCTTGAATGTTAATGATGAATTTGGGATCCTTTACTCTAATTATTTCTCCTATTTATAGGATTTACCAAAGTGTAGGGGGTAAATTTAGATAATCATAGTCAAGGCATGGTTGAGGTTAATGATGTGTTCCCTTTGAGTGGACAAGATTGACTTTCAAGATTGATTGGTCAAGATAGAAAAGCCTTTTGGTCATCCATGTGCTTGCTTTCCTCTTTTCCCATTTGTTGATTGGTTTTTGTCTTATAGTGGTGGGTGAGAGAAATTAGGATTTAATTAATTCAAAATAATTAATTACTTTAGCCATGATTGATTTATTGAATTGAATTTAATCAATTGATGCATTATGTAATTAAATGATTAATCCAATTACCTTGTTATTTGACATACTGATTTTAATTAATTCAAAATGGCTTGTATTTGATTGATTTTTTCTTTGACTTTCTTTGACCAATTTTAGGTGTATACAAATAATTATAAATTATAATATTTATTTTTATTATTCAAAATTAATACATAGTATTTTGAAATGCATATTTTTGCTATATATATATATATATATATATTTATTTATTTATTTATTTATTTATTTATTTACATGATGTCTTGGGTCTTATTTGTTTATGAGGATGGAAATAGACCAAAACGTATGATCCTAAATACTAGATTAAAAAAATCATACAGAATTGTCTAATCAAAGTTTATGTTATTTCATTCCTACCATTTAAAGGTGATGAGTATTTGATCCCTCTAACACTTGCTTTATATTACTAGGTTTTGCTAATTCTAAAATACTACATGTGATGAACTTGAACATATTTGTATCACTTATGAAGTGTCTTTGTGATATAGGTACATTATTCTTTAGATTTATCTATTCTATGGATGTCTAGAATAAATAAAAGCAAGCTTGGATATTTAACTCTTTCCTACTCTTACCTTAGCTTTGACACTTTTAAAGAAATTTTGATATTAGAGTTAGTTTTAGCATTTTAAAACTAGACTTTTTAAGCTTCAAAATTGGAAATATTTAGACTGTGAGTTAGAATGTATTTCTTAACTTATAAGTTTCACGTAATTATTATGATTAATGCATGTTTTGATTATTTTACAACAACACAATTAAATCTATAAATGGAAAACTCAATATAGTTGTGAGAAAAGACATGAACCAACATGGGTCATGATGAGGCATATTAGTTCCATATTTTAGATACCCTCGGATAGCTTCTGCTAGGTCCTTTTTCCTTGTTTTATCATACTTTCTCAAAGACTTTATGCTTAGTTATGCTATTATGTGGCATTCTGCCACCAGACTTATGCTATGGTTAAATACACTTAATATGCTATACTTGGATGGATATGCTATGTTACTTACTTTGAAATTATCATTATGTCTTTATGATTAAATTAGTTGTTTGAACATAAATAATGTTGGGATAATGGAGAGGTGTGTACTGAGAGGGAGGGGTGAATTAGCACCCTTAAAATTTAATCAATTCTTTGTAACCTATTGTTCTTCAATAACCGACTGAATAGATTACATACACCAAAAATATAGTATCACTGCTAAAATGTAAATGCATGTAAAGTAAACAATAGACATACATGAAATTAAGTACTCATGACACTAGTATTTTGGTATCGCAGAAAACCCCCGTTAGAAGGTAAACATTGTGGTGGGGATGAGACCCACAAAACTTCACTACTGCAGTAAATAAAGTAGTGTGTTAAAGCTTACAAAGAATGATCACTTCTGATGAACTTACCCTATTAGGAGTAACAATGAGATCTATTAGATCTACCTCGTGAGAGGATTTAGCAACATAATATATGTGTGCACTTGATGACATGTAACTGATTGAATGTTTGAAGATGTTAAGTTGATCATTGAAATGCAGAAGGATAATGCAATACATTAAATCAGTTAATGGATTGTATTGTCATTGATGTCAACTTGATATAATCTAATCAGTTAAAATCAAAGTCTCAAAGACATTAGAGAATCAAAGAGAAAAATATTATGCTTTCAGTAATGCATAAAAGACAAGCATTCACATTATGACTTCAAACTCCAACAGACAATGGACACCAAAGGACAGAGATTACCAAAATTCAAGTCATAGTGATGCCCGAGCAAGAACACCAACGAGCAGAATCACAAGCATAACTGAAGGCCAGAAACATAGTGTAAACCGACGGAGAAGCCCGAGGAGAATTGGAGTGTTGACCAAAGCTATCAAAGAGCTAAACACCAAAATTAACTTGAGTTCATAAATGACAAAATATCTAGATGGTAGAGCCAAATATAGACTTAACTGGAAGTTATCTTTGTTTTCATCGACAAGATAAAGCTAGAGATAATAATAGATTTAAATCTATTTTTTCCAGCTGGCTAGAAGATCTTAGCGAGATAAAATAGGATTTTTTCTTTAAATCTAATTGGAAAGAATTGTGGATCATACCAAGATCAAGAAAATCAAGAATCTAATAAATAGTGATATCATGTCTATCAAGAGACAACTCAATTCATTACGAATTGGTGTGGTGGGTGAATGAATGAAAAGAGGATGCTAAAGAGAAAATGATGAAAAGCAACTTCATACAGTCCTGATCAACAAGATGAGGAAAGATCTAAAGTTTTCTGCGGACACCGAGCAACAGAGTACAACATCACCAAGAAGAATCAAAGTGGAGAAAAGGTATAAACTGAGATATATTGATCAAAATAGTTTTATCAGATTACAATAGATCTGAAAATCTGCAAGTATAAGTTGTATATGTGAAAATATCATACTATTTCAGTTTAACCATTGATTCAGAAAGTCTCTTAACCGAGCGGTATTTAAAGATCCTTTCTATATTGAGATACTCCTAAAGAGTATCAAAAATTTTGATCATGAAGATAGCATGAGATGTCTGATACCTATTGACAGGCCAAGTGAGTGTTTGATCAAGGAAGGTAGCATAAAGATGCTCGATATCAAGTGACAAACTAAACTTTTAAATCCTCTAACAAGGTCATACCTCACAGTGTGTTTGTAACCTTTAACAGGGTTGGATCTTCACCAAGCTCACTTCAGAAGAGTGAAAAATTTTGGTTACCGGTCCCAACTGGTTTTTCCCTTAATAGGGTTTCCACATTAAAAATTCATGTGTTAATGTGTTTATGAATCATTACTTTAGTTTTTTTCATTACACTTAACTTAATTGGATTGATTGATATACTCTAGATAATTTACAGTCTTTCGGTAAATTAACATACTTATATTCGGTAAACATAAAGTAGAAGGTTTTTACAACGCATTCCAAGCAGTAGTAATTTGATAAAAGTATTTGGAGTCATTCATCTTATAGGACTGAAGATAACTAGAGGCTTAATATTTTGGTACTAAGTTTTTGGGTTGATTATTGGAATATATTTGAGGCCACTGATTCACCCCCCCCCCCCNGATTCCCCCCCCCCCCCCCCCCTCAGTTATTACTAACAATTGATATCAGAGCTTGTGTGCTTAGAAAGGGAGCTTAATAGCTCAAGAAAAATATCACAAGATGAACAGACGAGATGTGCCCAAGTTGAATAAAGACAACTTTGCATCATGGAAAAGAAGAATAAGACTCCACCTATCAGGTATCTGAAATGATATTGTTCAATACTTAAATACTCAATATGTGTTGCCTACAGGAACTTACAATCTTGAGAAATTAAGAGTAAAGCATGAGCATAACTGCATGATGATGGAACTTGCATCATCACTCTCTGATGCTGAGTTTGAAGATGTCAAAACCTACACCTCTGCAAAGAAAATGTGGGATAAGCTGAAGCTTGTACATGGAGGAGATGCAAATGTACTAAGAGAAAAGGCAAAAAGCCTAAGAGGGAGGTTTGATGACTTAAGGATGAAAGAAGGAGAAAACATCACTCAGTGTAGCTACACAATCAAAGAGGTAGTAAATTCTATCTGAGGAGTTGGAGGTGTACTTGAAGAGGAGATAGTGGTAAGAAAAAATTTAAGAACCTTATTGCCTGTATATGCTATTAGAGTTTCTGATATTCAAGAAATGAGAGCAGTTGTAAACAATATAGTTACTCTAGATAGTCTGATTGGTAGACTAATTTCATTTGAGATGAAAAACTTTGATAATAGTGTCTTACCATCTATAGAATCTGCGTTCAAAGCTTCTCTAAAGATAAGTAACTCAAGTCATAGACATGCTGTTAGAAATGATAGTGACAGTGATAATGAGGATCAAGAACTTGATGAGATTGAACCACTTACGACCAGAAGATTGTAGAGAGGCAAAGGTAGATACAAAGGTAAATTACCACTTGTATGTTTCAATTGTAAAGAGGTTGGACACTTTGTTGCAAGATGTCCAAACCAAAGAAAAGATGACAGAGGAAATGAAAGATCATATGAGAATAAGTTTGATAAAGGTGATAATAGATATTACCAGAGCAACCAAAAATATGACAAGAGAGATACCCGAGAATACAAGGACAAAGGGAAGAAAGCTTGTTACCTAGCCAAGAATAGAGCTGATGACACCAACATCGAATTAGAAGAAGACATCGAGATGGTATTTGTAGCCATGAAGGATGATTTAGATGAAGATGAAGGAAGGTATGTAGAAACTGCACTCATATTTAAAGTTAGTAAAAATGATGTGTGGATCATAGATAGTGGGTGCACTCACCATATGACCAGTGATAAACAAAATTTTGAGACTTTTGAATACTATAATGGTGTTTCAGTGGGAATGGGAAATGATACACCTTGTCCAGTTGAAGGTAAAGGAACCATAATGTTGAATAATATGATAAAATGTGAAAATGTCTACTGGGTAAAAGGACTGAGTTATAATTCATTAAGTGTTTCACAGCTGAACAATTTAGGTCACAGAGTAGCATTTGAAAATAAGAAGGCAAATATCTACAATGAATCGCATTGATTGGTACCGATGAGTAGACAAAAGGTAACCTTTTCTATCTTGATGACACTAACACCACTTGTTTAATGGATAGAAAGGAAGACATATGGTTGTGGCATAAAATATTGTGTTATGTGAACTTTAAAAAAATGATAAAGATAAGCAACAAAAGGAATGTCAGAGGCTTATCGACCATGACTAAGCCTGAGCATATCATGTGCAAGAATTGTCAAAAAGGTAAGATGAAAAAGTCTAGTTTCAAAAGTAAAACCCATACATCTACTACAATTCTATAATTAGTCCATACACGTCTATGTGGACCCATGAGGACAAATAGCTACTATGTAGATAGGTATTTTATTCTCTTTGTTGATGATTTTTCTAGAATGATGACAATCATGTTCTTAAAAGATAAATTAGAAGCATTTAAAATGTTTAAATGGTATAAATAAATGGTAGAAAAACAAAGTGAAAATAAATTGAAATGCTTAAGGTTAGATAGAGGAGGAGAATTCACTTCAGAAGAATTCACTGACTATTGAAATGAGCATGGAATTAAAAGACAGGTTTCTGCACCGAGGACACCATGGAAAAATGGAATTGTTGAAAGGAGAAACAGATCAATTGTTGACTGTGCAAGAACATTAATGATTAAGAAAAGCATCACTCAAACTTTTTGGAGGGAAGCTATCATTACTTCTGTGTACACATTAAATAGATTACAATTAAAGAATGACACAAAGAAGACACCCTATGAGCTTTGGTATGGTTATGCACCCAATGTAAGTTACTTTAGAATCTTTGGTAGTTAATGTTATATATTCAAGGATGATAGAAATGGAAAAATTGACTGAAAAAGTGAAGAAGGTATCTTCCTAGGGTATTCAACAAAAATTAAGGCTTATAAATGTCTTAACAAGTCATCTATCAAAATCATTGAAAGTGCAAATGTGAAAATAGATGAATTTGTAGAAAAGAATGATAAGGAAAGCAAAAAGGAACCAGAGGACTACAATAGGTTTGTTTATTTAGAACCTGACACTCTACCTGAGCAATAGTGTGTCACTCCCAAGCATCAGAACATTGCACCCGAGCATTAGCCTACAATTACCGACAATCGAGATAATCCTCAAGATGATGTTCTGAACAACGGAGATGAGAATGAAGGTGAAGAAGATGATCAAAATGATAAACACAGAGCGGAACTGAAACTTGCCAAGTATGTCAGAAGACATCATCCACAAAATCAAATAATAGGAGACAAGAAGGATGGAACAAGAACAAGAAGTAAGTCACTTAACACCAGATGTTTACTTTGCGATTTTGAGCCTAAATATGTTAACAATGCAATTGAAAATGAAGAATGGGTCAGTGCTATGAATGAGGAAATAGAACAGATTGAGAAGAACAATACATGGACACTAGTACCAAGACCAGATGACAAGAATGTCATCGGTACCAAATGGATATTCAGAAACAAGCTAAATGAGAATGCAGAAGTCACTAGAAACAAAGAAAGATTAGTATGCAAGGCATATGCACAAGAAGATGGTATTGATTATGGAGAAACCTTTGCACCATTTTCTAGACTAGAAGGAGTATCTTACTTTATTATGCTACATTTAAAGGATTCAAGGTATACCAAATGGATGTCAAATTTGCATTCCTAAATGGAATACTAGAAGAAGGTATACATTGAACAACCAGAAGGGTTTGTTGATCCAGACAAGATAAACATGGTATGTAGACTACATAAATCCTTGTATGGATAGAAAGAAGCACCAAGAGCCTGGTATGAAAGACTTCACTCATATCTCATTAGCATAAAATTTGTTAGAACAAGTGAAAATAGCAATTTGTACTTAAAAGAAGATACCGATGGTAATATTCTGATTGCTGAAATTTTTGTTGATGATATCATTTTTGGAGGAAATGAGTTGTTATCCAAATCCTTTGCTAATGAAATGAGAAAGGAATTTGAAATGTCTATGTTTGGAGAGATCAAATTATTTCTTGGTCTATATATTCTTCAACAAGGTGCAGACATATACATCACTCAATCCAAATAGATCAAGGAAGTGTTGAAGATATTCAAGATGGAAGATTCCAAACCACTTGGAACACCTATGGCTACTAGATGTAAGCTGACAAAAGAAGACAAATCCAATGAGGTAAATCCAACCTTATATAGATCAATGATTAGAAAATTGATGTATGTTGTTCACACCAGACCAGATATAGCACACGCAGTTGGAATGGATGCAAGATTCTCTGCTAATCCCAAAGAATCACATATGACTGTTGTCAAAATAATTTTGAGATATCTGAAGAACACCGAGGACTATGGCTTATGGTACAAAAGAGAAGGAAAATTTGAGCTACAAGTCTATACAGATGCTGATTGGGATGGAAACATTGATGACCAAAAGAGAACAACTGGAGGAGAATTCTTCATGGTTGTCAGACTTGTCACATGGATCAGCAAGAAGCAAGGATGCATCTCTCAGTCAACTACAGATGCAGAGTATGTGGCTACTACTGTAGATTTCTCTGATATTGCATGGATCAAACAATTGATAGAAGGTATGAATATGAAGATCCTTGAACCATTAATTATCTATTGTGATAATACTAGTGCAATTAACATTTCTAAGAATCTAGTCATGCATGCTAAGACTAAGCATATTGCTATCAAGTATCACTATCTAAGAGAATAGGTGCAAGCAAAGGAAGTGACACTGGAATATGTTCAATCAAAGGAATAGCTAGTTGATATATTCACCAAGTCATTACCGAAGGATACATTTGAGTACCTAAGACAGAGACTAGGGGTCCAACCCTTGTCTATCGGTCAGTAATCTAACTAGGAGATTGCATCAGCCTATAACAAATTTGAAGATCAGTCATGTTGATGCAAACAATAAGATGAAAAGAAATAGATACATCTATACATAGCAAGGTACAAATCTACACTAAAAACCAAAGACATTGTATTGCTGATGGATAGTGAAATTCATGGAATATATTATGCAAAAGGATGGAACATGATATAGATGATAAAACAAGGAGAAGTATTTTTGTTTGGAATTGTTATCAAAGGGAGAGATGATCTCATTATCATATCAAAGGGAGAGATGATTCCATTATCATATAAAAGGAGAGATGATCATAAAGGGAGAGATATGATAAAGGGAGAGATTATATCATTAACCATGAAGATAAGTTCCTGAGATTCAAAATGATGAGTTAATAAATATTCAAAGGGAGAAAAATTGATTACATATGAAATATCCATCTAAGGGAGAGAAGTAACAAAGGGAGAGAATATAGACAAAGAGAAAGATTGTTGTCAAAGGAAAAAGAGATTATCAAGAAGAGGAAAATTCAAGGCAGAGCACATATAAGACTAGAGATATCATATGATACATCTATCCAGAGAAGGGATTAAAGATTGAAGACAACCACTTTGCATGAAACAAATCTAAGCTATTTTTGAGCTTACCAAGAGCCAGACATTTTTAATAGTTACATTAGGAAATCTTGATGAAACTGTATATTTCATATTTTATTAGTGATAGTATAGTATGATAATGTACTATGTTTCCATCAATGCCAAAGGTAGAGATTGATGACATGTAACTGATTGAATGTTTGAACATGTTAAGTTGATCACCGAAATGCATAAGGATAATGCAAGACATTAAATTAGTTAATGGATTATATTTTCATTGATGTCAACTTGATATAATCTAATTGGTTATAATCAAAGTGTCAAAGACTTTAGAGAATCAAAGAGAAAAAAATTATGCTTTCAGTAATGCATAAAAGACAAGCATTCACATTATGACTTCAAACACTGATGGTCAATGGACACCGATGGACAGAGATCACTAAAATTCAAGTCATAGTGATGCCCGAGCAAGACAATTGATGACCATTACCAACGAGAAGAATCACAGGCATAACCGACAACCAGAAACATAGTGTAAACCGACGGAGAAGCCCGAGGAGAACTTGAGTGTTGATTGAAGCTATCAAAGAGTTAAACACCAAAATGAACTTGAGTTTAGAAACCACAAAATATCTAGCTTGAAGAGCTAAATATAGACTTAACTAGAAGTTATCTTTGTTTTCATCGACAAGATAAAGCCAGAGATAAGTAATGGATTTAAAGTTGTTTTGTCCAATTGGCAAGAAGATCTCAACGAGATAAAACAAGAATTTTGCTTTAAATATAATTGGTGAGAATTGTGGATCATGCCAAGATCAAGAAAACCAAGAACCTAACAAATGGTGATATTATGTCTATAAAGAGACAACTCAATTCATTAGGAATTGGTGTGGTGGGTGAATGAATAAAAAGAGGATGCTAAAGAGAAACTAATGAAGAGAAACTTCATATAGTCTTGATCAACAAGTTGAGGAAAGAGCTAAAGTTTTCTATGGACACCAAGCAATAGAGAACAGCATCACCGAGAAGAATCAAAGTGGAGAAAAGGTATAAATCAAGATATATTGATCAGAATAGTTTTATGAGATTACAATAGATCTGAAAATCTGCAAGTATAAGTTGTATATGTGAACAGAACGTATTGTTTCGGTTTAACCATTGATTCAGAAAGTCTCTTAACCGAGAGAAATTTAAAGATCCTTTCTATATTGAGATACATCCCAAGGAGTATCAAAAAATTTGATCATGAAGATAGCATGAGATGTCAGATACCTATTGACAGGCCAAGTGAGTGTTTGATCAAGGAAGGTAGCATAGAGATGCCCAATATCAAGTGACAGACTAAAATTTTAAATCCTCTAACAAGGTCACAACTAACATTTTTTTTTTAACCTTTAACAAGGTTGGCTCTTCACTGAGCTCACTTCAGAACAGTGAAAATTTTGGGTTACCGGTCCCAAGTTTTTTTTCCCTTAACAGGGTTTCCATGTTAAAAATCCTTGTTTTGATGTGTTTATGAGTCATTAATTTAGTATTTTGAATTACACTTAACTTAATTGGATTGATTGGTATACTGTAGATAATTTACTACCTTTCGGTAAATTAACAGACTGCTATTCGGTAAACATAAACTAGAAGGTTTTACAAAGCATTCTGAGCAGTAGTAATTTGATAAAAGTATTTGGAATCATTCATCTTGTAGGACTAAAGATAACTAGAGGCTTAATATTATGGTACTAAGTTTTTGGGTTGATTATTGGAATATATTTGAGGCCACTAATTCACCCCCCCCCCTCCTCTCAGTTATTACTAACAGCACTCAATTGAGAGATTTATAAAAAAGACAGTTAAGTCTACTATGTTAAGAGATTTTAGGGTTCTATGACAATTGTTAGAGAGTAACATAAGTTTGATATGAAACATATACAATCTTAATATTGCTGATATAGATCCATTAAGTGCATACAAAACATATCACCTCAATGTGAATGATAATACCTTCTGCTATGTTTTTCTCGGTAGCCTTGCCTTAGTTCTGAAAAGTGATTTCTGCAATGTAGTCTCTATCCTTAAAATCCTTGTCTGATCTCTGATGTCTGTAGTATGGAGGCTACTTGATCATTGATTGATCAACATACATTAAAAAATTACATCTATACATTTATATATATCAAACTCTATTACCTAATTAGGGCTTTGCAATTACATCCCTATCCTAAGATCAATGGTTTACATAATTTACCTTGATCATCTAAACATAGGAGACATAAATAGTTAATGTTGTAAATCTGTAATTAATGTTTTCCTCGATCGTATAAACCATTATCTAGGTCAGCTTTATTACATAGAATAATGTGCCATAGCAAAATTTTAGGTGGTCTCTAGTCCACTCGGTTAATGTTATCTCTTGGTGCTCGGTGTAGACTGTATGTCTCGGTTATACTGATGTTCGGTTATACTATGTAGTTTGGTATTGTCTACTACATGGTATAGTATGTATGTTCGGTTATCGTTGCACTCGGTTAACTCTAGGCATGATCAATGCTCTCGGTTAACTCTACACTTTGGTGAATATACCAACTACCTTGTTTGTGACTCTATTACTATCTGACCATTATGTCTTCTTGAAAACTAATGACAACTTCAATGCACAATTGGAGTAACATTCTCTCCCTTTGGCATTAGTATCAAAAACTTATTACTGTACATAGTATATACATAATGACTCCCCTTTGTGAATGCTTGGTATATGTATATGAACTCCTCCTGATTATAGTATCCCCCGTAATATACTTATATACATATGTTTCCCCCTTTTTTGAAATTAATGACAAAAGGAATATAACTTACAGTTTGTCAAAAATATTAGGATGGGTGTTCTTGAGAGTTTCCAGTAGATTCTCCCATTCCTCCTTTAAATGCTTGAGGGTTAGTATCTCTAAATTTAACTGAGCATGCATATCATATATGCTTTCTGTCACTGACAATTCTAGGGTGGAAATCAGGTTTTGTGCCAATGTCACATGTTTTTGCATCATTACCAAATGTGGTAGTAACATTGCCTAGAGCTTGGTTACTTGTTCTCTGATGTTCTCTTCTTCTTTCTTTAGGTCAAGTCTCAAGTGTTGGTTCTGAAGTACCTTGGTGTAATGCATCTAAAATGCATGTTGCTTGGTTGAGAGACTGTTTTCACTATCATGTAGATATTGTTCAATCTTCTTTATCTTTTCACTAATCTTAGTAGTAAAGTGATCTAATGTGCATAAGTGTTGTAGAATTGTAATGGCTTCAGATATTATAGTTTCTATCCCATTCACAAATTTCGACAGAGTTACCTTGTGTACTACCACTGCCTGGTTGATCTTCTTTGTGACCTTGTATTGTATCTTCTTCTCAGCTCTTTCTTCTAATTTATGCTCGGCATCAATGTCAAGTTTGTTAATTGCCTCGGTGAGAAGGGAAAGTTGATCAATGATGGGGGTGGATTCATTGATATCTAATTTAGGACCAACTTGCTGAAGAATCTCCTTGGAAACTTCTAATAATTGTGCATTCTAATTTTCTTGTCTTAATTTATCATGTGCTTCTTTCCTAGTGCATAATCTACCATATATTGTCAATGTTTCTAGATCGAGTGTCCTTGGATCCCATGCTGGAATCTCTATGATTTCATCCAATGTAACAGCATTCTTGTTTCCTTTCTTCTTCTTCTTTTTCTTTCCTTGGACACTAGATAAAGGAGATAAAGTTAATGCCAAATGAGCCTTTTTCTCAGGTTTTGGCTTTGGTTGCTCAGTACTCAGTGTGATGACTTGGTGAGGTGCTTCGGTAAATGACTTGGTATCTACAGTAGAAGTATCTACTGTATTATCTGTGTTATCTGTATTACCTTCACCTTTTGTTTCTGCATCAGTGGTATCTTTTGGTGCATCACCTTCTATTATTCCACCACTATGCTCAGTTTGTGTACCTTTTTGATCACCCTTGTCTCCATTTGTATCTATAACCAGCTTGGGTGTCTTTTGCTTCTGTGATTCACTCTCTATTTCAATAGCTTGTACTAAAATAGGTATCTAGCCTAGTACATCTACTCAGGTGACCTTTGTTGTGTCTTGTTCATTCAGGGTCTCAGTTTCTTCGACTATCTCATCTTCCTTAGCTTTATCATTAGAATCATCTTCAGTTATGTCATTTATGGTGATCTCTGGGTGACTCATATTATTCAATAGTTGAGGGATTCCATCTAATACATTGTCAACATTTGCATCATCAACATCTATTGGTTTTTTCATTAATTGATCTCTCTTGGTATCAACTGTGGATGCAATAACCATTTCTTCCTCAGTTTCTTTGACTTCCTCTGGTGGATTCAGCGGTTTATTCCATATTTTTTTCTCTCTATATCCACTTCTTTCATATTTCCTTGCAAGATTTTCAATGCTTGTGCCTTCTCAGGAAATTTCTTGGCATACTGCTGCATGATATCATTTATCTATTCTACAGTACAATCATCTTTAATAAGACTGAGAGATGCCTCTCTCATCTATTTCTTTGTTGTGAGTGCATAGGACCATCTAGCTGATATCTTATCATACAGCTCAGAAGGAAGGTAAGAAGTAAATTCAACTGGAACTTGTTTGAAGTTGATCATCATACCTATGATTTCTTCTTCTAGTTTATCCTTGTACTCAGTAGTCAGATCAGAACATGCATGTAGCTTTGGATGTCATAATCATCTAGTTGTGATGATTTCCTTTGAAATCTCATCAATAGTCTGTGGTGTCTTATTCTTTACAATCTTGAATTGTTCTGGATTGTCATCAAAATTATCCTTTTCATCTTTGTTCCTTACATATCTTTTCCTTTGTGTCGGTACTAGATTCTTGGTAGTTCCCTTCTATGTTCTTTTCTAGTATGTGAATTTTGGTGAGGGTCCTGTGATCTTTGCAATACCTTTCTTCAATGGTTGGGAATTTGTAGTGACTAATTGTGATCTAGTATGTGGTGGAGACTCGGTGTTTGTTCTTTTTCCCCTTCTAGCCTTAGGTGCCTTATATTGTTCTTCATTTGATTCGGTGGCATCAGTATCATGTTCAGGTTTATCATCTTTACTGACCAAGGTTTTCTCCTCGGTATTATCTACTGATTTGTCTAACTCTTCATCTGTTATAGAAAATTTTCTCTTCAATGTTTTCACAATATTTGTCTTTTTCCAGACCATCTTTTTTACTTGTAGACCTATAGATATCTGGTTCTGGGCTTCCTCAAATGTGCCAAATCTCATGGTAAATTTGTCAATAGGCTCATTCAACAATTTTTCAATGGCCTCAGAAGCAGTATCAATATCCAATTCATATTCTAACAGAGGTAGCCATGTTGTCCTCAATTTTACTGCCTTGATTAGAGTTTTAATAGTGTCTACTACAAACCATAAGTCATTTTTGTACTTATCTACCAATTGCAATGGAATTATATTCCCCTTTTCCATCCTAGCCTTAAACTTAGCAAAATAGTCATTCATGACTGGTTCAAAATATGTTCCTAGGCTTGTAATCATATCATTGATTTGTATTGTTTTTTATTACGATAAAAGCAGGTTTTGAAGGGAACCTCGAAACCCTTTAACAAAACATAGGAAGGAAAGACTAAAAAATCCCCAACAAACAACAGATTGTCCCAAGGAGGGGACCAATCAACAGAGGGTCACAACCCAGATTTTACAATAACAATTTCAAAACA
>MU223362.1:1848860-1876533 GCA_018584345.1 Thuja plicata | reverse complement strand
ATGGTGACTTGAAGGAAGAAGTCTACATAGAATAGCCTGAAGGATTTAATCTTTCAGATAAACCAGACATGGTATGCAGATTGAAGAAAGCACTCTATGGTCTTAAACAGGCCCCAAGAGCTTGGTATGAGAGACTTGATGGTTATCTTACCAAGATTGAATTCAAGAAAGGTGCAACAGATTGTAACCTATTCACAAGAGAAACACCTGATGGATTACTACTAGTTGCCATATTTGTTGATGACATTATCTTTGGAGGTAATCACAAGCTTAGTACAACATTTTCCAAAAGAAATGCAGAATGAATTTGAAATGAGCATGATTGGTCCTATAAAATAATTTTTGGGACTAAATGTAAAGTAGAAAGATAAAGGTATATTCATTAATCAGTCAAAATATGTGAAGGAAATATTGAAGACCTTTAAGATGGAAGACTGTAAGCTAGTATGCACTCCTATGATAATAGGAGGCAAGCTTTCAAAAGATGATGATTCCACAGCAGTTGATAAAACATTGTACAAATCTATGATTGGAAAACTCATTTATCTAACTCAATCTAGACCTAACATATCTAATGCAGTTGGCATTGTTGGAGGATTTATAGCTGAACCCAAGTAAAATCACCTAATGGAAATCAAGAGGATATTCAGATATCTAAAGGGAACTATAGACTATGGCTTATGGTATCCTAAATTAGAGAATGTACAACTTCATGTGTATACAAATGTAGATTGGGTAGGTTGTATTGATGATAGAAAGAGTACTTCAAGAGGAGTAGTATTTTTTGGAGATAGGTTGGTTTCTTGGATAAGCAAGAAGAAGAACTATATTTCTCAGTCAACAGTAGAAGCTGAATATGTTGCAGCAGCCCTGAATTGTTCAACCATGGTTTGGATCAAGCAGATGGTTAAATACTTTGGTAGTCAGGTTGATTATCATATTGTTATTCACTATGATAACACTAGCACTATTAACATGTCTAAGAACCCTGTGATGCATGCAAAGACAAAACACATAGAGATCAAGTATCATTTTCTAAGAGAAAAGGTTGCAGACAAAGAAGTGAAATTGGACTATGTGAGCACCAAAGAACAGTTGGCAAATATTTTCACAAAACCTTTATCAAAAGATACTTTTGAGTATCTCAGAGAGAATTTGAGAGTAATTCCCTCTCCTAAGTTTGATTAGAGAATACAGGAAGAACATCAGTCCTTTGTGACTAATAAATGGTTGAATACTCTACTTCTGGAGTAGTACCTATGCCTAATGGTTTATGGCACCCTTTTTCCATTGATGTCAAAGGGGGATTATGTACTAAGGGGGAGCATATACTCTGGGGGAGTATATATATGGAACTCAAACATAGTCAAAGGAACTGCAGCAGTGTAGATAAATCTTTGATGAGGATATTGAGAAGATTGTAAAAGAAAGAGGACACCATGAACATAGGATACTTTTAATATGATATGTTTCCATCAATGTCAAAGGGGGAAATTGTTGGAGATTTTTTTATGTTCAGTTAATGGATTGTATGTTTGTCATTGATGACAACATATAATATATAGCATTGTTCTGTATGTACTTATCAGAATGATGGTATCAAGCCTTATGTAGTTAGATACATGTTGTATACATGCCTTGGTTACTATATTCATACACCCAGGTCTAGATATGATGTTTCATTCAAGTTGTGTAATTCTATTATTGGCAGTTATAGTTCTGGAAGAGTATTTATTCAGAGCTGACGTATTTAACGTGTTTCTTGAGTTGCGCCTATCTTTAGGATATGCGTGTGTATATGCATGATTAGTTATGAGTTGATGATAGTTATCTAAAGGCTCCTAATGTGTTTCAAGAAGATTGCAAAGTTAGAGTTAATTTGGTGAGGCCGACTTAGTGAAGCGTCGCATCTATTCAGTTTTTATTTGTGTAGTTGTAATTATGCTTGTGTGATTAGTAAAGCTGAAAAGGATGTTATGAAGAGTTGTCTTACAGGTCCCATGATCTTATACTTTGAGGAAGATACTTATAGCAAGTCATTTGTGATACGCCAAGTGTGAATGATACGAAAAGAGACAGAAAATGTACAGAGCATAATATCAATTGTGGTTCATTCATCAAGAGTCTATGTGAAGAAGCAGTAGAAGATTATAATACATTGGAATTGATCAAGACAATAGGGATACTCTATAGTTCATCATCAGATATAGTGCATATCTGTTCTATGGAAGGTTGTAGCTTTCACTATTAAAGCAGTGAGCTTTTGGACAGTAAGTCCTCATCCCTAACAGGGTTATTTGTAAAAGACTCCTAATAGGGTCAGACCCTTAACCAGGTCACTATACTTATTGCTTTGTAAAGAACAACTCCTAACAGGGTTGCAAGATCTTCTAACAGGGATTACTATAAACAAGTATAGTTCATTATGGGTGCTAATTCCCACCGGGGTTTTTACCATTTGGTTTCCCCATAATCAAATTGTGTGTTGTGTACTGTGTTATCTGAATGTGCATTTACTTTATTGTATTCTAAATTTAAAGAAGTAAAAAGAGTTAAGTTACTGATAACTGATTCACCCACCCCCCTCTCAGTTATCCTTTGGGACTATTCTAACAATAAGATCACTACAAGATGGCTTGGCCCCTCTAAAATTGAGCATGTTTATGCTAATGGTGCAGTTTTCCACCATCGACCCTATACATTTCAAATTACTGGTGAATGGTCACAGACTTTGTCTGTACCATAAGCTAGCCACAAAGGTCAACTTCCTGTGGCAGTTTGAGATTTCTACTGTCGCAACTAAACCTCCTGCGGCTAAAAAAGACCCTACAACTGATGATCCTTCTACATTCGAAGGACCTCCTCTAGCTGACATCCTTCCTACAACCAATGGACCTCCTCCAACTGAAGACTCTCTTGTAGCCAATTAGAGTGGTTTTTCACTTAGTCATCTCTTTCACTCTATACAAATGCAGTCATAATAAATTTTTTGTTTCCCATGAAAATATCTTTTTCCATGATAAAGAAACCATTGCATCATATCACATCACCTTTTTCTACCATATTCATTCACTCATCACATCATCATTATGCCACTTATTACTTTTTGCTTGGCCCGCCTCATCTGATCTTTCCAAATTTGGACATTTAAAGGTTTTTATACTCTAAGGTACACATTCATTTATTGTTTAAAAATATTTTACATAATTTAACATTATTATCAATTGCATCATAATTAATTTAGTGATTCATCCAAGTACTTTTGTACTTCAAAACCAAGCTTGTATGGAAACCTACCACCATTTTAATAGGGGGTAGTATGTTAATTTGTGTGTTGCAATCAATACCCTTGCTTAAATATGCCATCATTTTTTTTTGCAAAGTTGTAATGCACAGCCTTTTCAACTAGTTGATTTGACAACCCAATGCATACAAAATTCCCTAATAAGCCTTGTTTTTGAAACTCAAGTTTCCAGCTCCAATTTTCCAACTTTTTCACAATTTTCTCTGCCATTTGTCCATATTACCCAGTAAACAAACTAAAAATCTCAATGATTTGATCATCTAGCCTTGGTTCAGAAGAATAGGGGATGAGGAATATTAGGTATACTATAGGGCAGAATTGTTGGAAGGCAGTTGGAGTTTACGAGAATAAGAGTTTTTAAGGTTACATAATTTCTCAACAGAAGAATGGGTGGGAAACCCATATGGAATGAGTCAGGGAATTATTCATCCTTCTTACATGACTATCCTAGCATCTAGGTCTTTAACTGGGTAGGTTGGCTTACATATTTTTTCAAGTTATGTGGTTATGACAAGGTCGTAACACTATAATTTTTGTAGACCTATAGCAATGGGGTTGCCTATGTGGAAGGGTTGCAAGTGGAGGCTTCTGAGGCACAAATTGTGAAATTTTCTGGACTTCCTACCACTAGAGAAGCCTTCCCACATGGGTACAATGCATGGATAACCAGAGAAAGATATTCTTTACCTACAGACACTAGATTGGAATACAGTAAACATGGTGCCAAAAGAACATCTCTTCTAGTCGAGTACCCTCAGTTAGAAATTCATATTATAAGGTACATTACTTGTGAGGGATGTTTTTCTTACTTGCATACCATACATTTTAATCTTTTGAGTCATTTGTCGCATGGCTGCCTGGTAAATGTACCAAATTTTCTTTACTCTATGTTGAATTTGAGTTTTGAGGAAGTTAGGAAGGGGAAGAAAAATATGGTCACCCACCATGGGTTGATAAGACTCTTGGTGAAAATATCTTTGCGAGATACCTCTCTGATGACTTGGGATGATTTTATCGCAGCACCCCATGTATAATTACACGATGAAGGGACATGACTTGTAATTCAAGAAGAATAGGGAAATGTCCCTAATGAGGCCATTTCTAAAAATGTTGAATCTACTATTCCATAAGAGTTTCAAAAAAACCCTTCTCCTTCAGGAGCTGATACAGAGAATGTGGCATCCGATAATCCTAACCCTAACCTAGGGGCGGTGAAACCGAGGTTCCCACATATTTCCAAAATCCAAGGTAGAACAGAGTGCCCAGAAGAAAGAAAAGGGAAAAGAAAAAATGGTCAAATGTGTGATGGAAGAAACTATTGTTTCACCTGTAAATCATGTTTCTCCTGCATCCATTCCTATCAAAAATAAAAGAACTTCATAGAAGTGCCATGCATTTCCCATTGACACTCCTCCATGGAAAAGTGTTTGTTTGAACACGAAACAAATAGGAAAGGACTCACCTGCGATGACTGGTTCAGCTCCTGATGTTCCTATTGAGGAACTCTTGAAGTAGAAATTACAAGAAGATATCCCACTCATAGAGTTTCATGACTTGATGGAAGAGGATCCTGCAGCCAAGAAATTGGACAAGGAAATAGAGCACATAGAGAAAAGGCAAAAATAAGTAGACAACGTTCCTTCTTCTAAGAAAGAAGACACTCAAGGGAATGATGCCCTTGTACCAACCTCTAATGACTTAGCAGTTCATGAAAAGGAACAAATCAACAAAGCAACAGAGCTGGTCCCACCAAGAAAGAAAGAACAGGTAACAATCCAATTCCTCTCCATAGACTATTTTACAAAAATGCAATATGAAAGGTCAATGTGAGAATTGGAAAGAGAGAAACTGAAAAAGGAAATAGGAAGAAAAAAATAGGAAATTCAACGTTTGCAAGAAAAATAAGATTCAGTCACAAAATTAATTCCTAAACTGATAGAATGTAGACCACCTCCTAGGGTCTATGTGATGTGTTTAAAAGAAAAAATTTTAATGTTTAAACTAATGAGGATTCTTAGGAATTTACACATAGGAATAAGCACACCACAGGAATTTGTGGTTGTATATGAAGGGTCACCAAAATATATTAGGAATTTATTATGTGATCTTTATTTGCACAATTATGTTGTTCCCTCTAATACCAACTGGAACCCTCTATTGTTTGTTGGTGATATTCACCTGTCTGCTCTTCTTTCTTGGTCAAGAAATGAAATAAACTACGGTGAACAATTGAGTAAGTATAGGGGAGTTGAGAAGTATATTACACTTCCCTTATGTCTAGAAAGTGTCTCTCCCTAAAGGTTATATTGTGACTGGATGAAAATAGTCTATGGACTACATGACTCGACACACAGAGAAAGGATCCTAGGCAATCGAGAAGAATTTTTTGCAAAATTTGAGACAATCTCATTGGCAGAAGGAAATAGGGTGGTAGAAGAACTAAGGAAAATATGGGATAGGTTAACGATGGCATTAAAGAAGGGTAAACCTCATAGTCTCATCAATCTTTGAGCTACAATGCAATGAGTTTAGTGGTATATACATCTAGGATGGAAACCACAACCTGAGAGATGGCTAACCCTTACTTTCCAACCTCCTCTTCTCTTATGGCCGTTATATAGATGTGTGGACAACAAGGTGGATGAAGAGTTAGATCTAAATCGACATATCAAAATGGAGTAGACAAATGGATTCTACTGGTGCATGGGAAACTCTATGAGCGGAGAGACTTAGGAAGGGAGTCTTTAGGTGCTTGCAAAGATCCAAAATATCTTAGTGCCTGAGGACCGGCACTAGTCTTTGTAGGGGGAAAAATGATGAGGCGTATTAATTCCATATTTTAGATACCCTAGGATAGCTTCTACTAGGTCCTTTTTCCTTTTTTTATCATACTTTCTCAAAGACTTTATGCTTAGTTCTACTATTATGTGGCATTATACCCTAGACTTATGCTATGGTTAAACACACTTAATATGCTATACTTGGATTGATATTCTATGTTACTTACTTTGAAATTATGATTGTCTTTATGAGTAAATTAGTTGTTTGAACATAAACAATGCATGTGTATTTTGGTGTTTATTACCATCAATGTCTTTATCCTAACATCTGAGTTCAATGCATCAATATAGAAACCATCATCTTGACCAGGTGAAATGCACCCATGCGCTGGACACCCCACCCGGTCTTGCAACAGACTCAAATGGAGAAACATTAAGCGCAATTTTAGCAAGTGGTTTCTAGGCGATCAAGGTGGCAAAAGTCAAGAAAGGACCAAGACAACATAATGAATTATCCAAAGAAATCTAGGAGAGAGTAGGAAGTTAGAATTATTTTCAAATCATCTCTTTCATCTTTCCTAGACCTATTCTATTTCCATCTTTATAGTTTTTTCCTTTTCTGTTGGTAGTGTTGTAATAAAATCTCTGCATATTTCTATGGCATTATTAGTTAGGAGTTAGATGTTTTTCTCTTTAAATAAATCCCCACTCCTACGTGAGAAGAAGAGAATTATCATTTATCATAATATAGTTCCATTCTGTCATTTTATAGTTTTTACATGGATCTTGTACTTTCCTTTTCAATCAATAGAAAATAAAGTGTTGATATTTAGCTCAGTATAATTGAGTTTGGATACTCACTCAAGGGGGCCCACTTGGTGAGGAATCCATTTTAGTTAGAATCATTTGCATTTAGTTTCATTTTCCTTCATCTTGTTATCATAATTCTAGTGTTAACACAGTTCCTACAACCAAAGCCGAAGGATAGTCTGTTACTTCCTACAACCAAAGTGGCAGAATTGTTGAGGCATTATAGTTTTGTTTTCAAGTCTTTGAATTCCTTCAGCATCTTAACTTCCACATTTCCTTTCCATTATTTATTTTTTGCAGCTATAGACTAGTTTCCTTTCTAGTATTTATTTCCAACAGCTAAAGACTAGTTTCCTTTCCAAGCAATTGTTTCTTGCGGCCATAGCGTGGTCTGAGTAAAATCCTTGGTGCATATATCTTGTTGACCCATTTCAAGTACTACGTCCCTAGGTTGATAAATTAAATGAGTTATTATGAGGAGGATAGTTTCTCGGTAGGATGTCTAATCCCTGAGTCATGGTAAGAACCTAGTTTTTTATTCCTTTAATATAATTGATCAGGTCGCAAGATTGAAATGGTGTCACATCAATTGTTGAGTTATCCTACATGAGAAAGACTTGGATACATAATACTTGGGGATTTTTTTGGGAATATTGATTTCATTTTAGGAGCGGTGGGATTCTTAGTACTTTACCTAAGTGGTTGACTATGTCAAAACACCCATCAAAGAGTTTGATCATTCTTAAATAAAACATTTGGTTCTATTTTTTCATCTTTTAATGATGGTATTTATCCTACATTTTCAGAGTATATTCATCCACCATATTCAAAGATGTGATTGGTTCAAGGTTATTATTGCAAAATCTAAATGCACTTGTCCATTGACTGCACATGTTGGTGATTGACATCCCAATGAGATATAAACTTACTATAATTTTGAAACATGTGTTTGAGTCTTATGTATTAATGAATCATTGACTTACTGGCATGTTGATAAGGTAATGCCTTATCAAAGAACTCTTATTTGCCACTATTTTTTTCTTTTAATAATGACTTATTGATTCCTAATGGTGAAAACTTGATCAAACCTATACCTCTATGTCATACCACAAACTTATAATTGATCTCTAGAACATGAGGGGATATTGGATGTGCATGTGAACTAGTATAGGATCATAATGGCCTTGATAATGATAATGATAAATAAATTTTGATTGATGGGTTTATAAATTTAGGTTTCTTTGTGCAATGTCAAGCACTATGACAATGTAATCATTTCAATTCTAAAGTAATATTAAGCAAAGGTTTAAAAGTATAGGGTATACAAAATTATCTCTTACAAAAATATATATCAAAATGACTATATTCTTAATTATGTAAACTTAAATAATTTAAAATTTTAATGCATAATGGGAATGGTTATATGGGGATGGGGGTATACTTTATGGGCCCAACTCTCACATAACATGTCAAAGAGGGAGTAACATGTTTTATTAAAAATGAGTGTGATCATGGTTTTAGATTTTCTATGACAACTCATTTTCCAAAATAATAAACTTAATTGACATGGATAATTATTGATTTATATGATTAACAAATACATTAATAGTGGCATTGTTATAAATATTGATTTTCGTTATTGGTTATAGACAAAATGTAAGTAGAAAATATTTTTCAACTTGATATCAACTTGAAAATTTTAAAAAAATATATTAAAAGAAAGACTAGTGTTTATGACTTACATATTCAAAGTTGGACAAAACGTCATATAATCCTTAATCTAAATTAACATGTAAAATTTATAATACCTGATGAAATTGATTATAATCATTATATCTTCAACTTTATTTCAAAAAGAAAAAATTTATTTCTATGAAGATTTCTTGAAAAAAGATAACTAAAAGAATAACAATAACAAGACAATTTATTTTGGAGAGATAAAAGTGATGTCGTAACTTTGGAACTTTGTTGCCACTATGGTTCCTATCAAACCAGATTGTCAGCAAGAGAAGAGGAATTTTCCAAGGAATGGATTGGTGTCTTCATTCGCTAGTATTGCTTGGTCTTCCCTCAAGCTAGGCAAGGCCAATGTTTATAAGATTCAACTGCCCTTATTTTCTTCTCTATAGTCGATACACATGGATAGGATTTGTCAATATACAAAGAATTGCAAGGTTAGCGGTGGATAGGGGGTTCACCTTAACAGTGGATGTAGGTTTTATGTTCTAGCCTCTATTTGGGACAGAGATGGGAGAGAGGGGTCATTGGAATCCTTTTGGGCCAAATAGAAGGGTTGAAAGTTCGGCATTCTATATATTTCATACTACAGGTACCTTGTTGAAAGTGGAGTTTTGAAAGGATATATTACATGAGAAACTAGAAAATAAAGTCTTTTTTGTAAAGAATGGTCTGATTGGTAGATTCAAAGGATTGTAGCTAATCCTTCATGAGCTTCACAAATGAATTTTAGATACATGACACTCAATCTTGAAAGAAGATGTTCAAATATATCTCTATGTGTGTGTCTCTTTTTGTTAGAACATGTCAATTTGTTGATGGCATTATTGTCATTGATGTCAAAACCTTCATACCGATTACTTGGTGGTATCGGTTGGTTGTTGGCGGTAATAGTTTCGGTACCAATTGGATACTTGCAGTTATTTTTATCAGTGGTTTTGGTTATATGCAGAACAAGTTTAGTATGTATAGTTTTGGTGTTCGGTGACAAGTGTACTTGATTCTACTTATAAATTACATCCTTCGATATACTTGTATACTTTTAGTATTTGGAGTTTCATGGTATTTTATGTCAGTACTTATTGATTATTGTGCTTAAAGTTTTTTTCTAGTTGTTTCTGGTATTTGGACTTTCTTTTAGTTCATCAAGAATTTTGTGCAATATGATCATATCTTATTTTGTACAGTTTTATCAATTCTCATCTATTAGTTGTTCAAAAACTTTTTGTGTTATAATGGTCCTAGTTGTTGTCGAATTTACTTATCTTTTTAGTAAATGTAATATGAAGCGTGTACATCTTAAGGGTGACCTATGTTTAGGTCCTATGGTAACATGTTACAAATATTTCCTATGTATGACCTAGATTTAGGGTCGATGGTAGTGTGTTGAACATAATTCAAATACCTTTTTGTATTGTGGCTGACACACTCTTTTGGTATGGTCGACATATGTATGATCAGATACTTGTATAAATAAAGAGAATATTTTTGTATCTGGAGGGTGTGTATATGATGAGGAGATAGATGTGATTATATGTACTTGCTAGAGACAAAGAATTGAAGGTGATATATTGTGAGTTTGTCTGGTATATTAGATAGTGGTGCAAAAGAAGTTGAGTAAAATAGAAGAAGACCTTATATTGTATTGTATAAGTTTGGTGTATGTTGGTAGAGGATCTATATAAAATATTTTCTATTTATGATTTATGTACTATCAATTAGAATTATTTCGTGCATAGTTAGATGCAATTATATCAGTTCAAATTTTATCAGTAAACTTCTTTTGTAGTGCCAGTAAGCCACATTTCATATTTCAAGGTAGTTAGCCTGAGCGATAGTGAGATAACCCATAGTAATAAAACCAGCCATGAGCCCCTATAAAAATCACCTCAACTAATGTCCCCTTAAATGGTTTTATTTTCATGAGAATTAATTTCTCCATGGTTTTCCCCAATTTGGTTTCTAGATAAATTTAGGTATTCAATGTGTTGGTGGTTTGTGTTCTTAATTTTTTGTTTGATTTGATTTGCTTATCGATAAGTGGGAGTTAGTGAATTTATTGATGCATATCTGATTACATGGTTTATGTGTTTTATTGGTTCAATTAAAATTTATATAATTTTTTTATGAATAATTAATTTACCCCCCTCTCAGGTATTCGTCCTTCTCAACAATTGGTATCAGAGCATGGTCACTAGCAAATAAAGCTTAACTGCTTGAGAGAGATCTTGGTTATTTGAATAGATCAAAGGAGGATACTATGTTGATGAAGATTGGAAGATCATGATAAGAGACATTGAGAGTACTGAATCATAAAATAAGGAGTTAGTGAATTTATTGATGCATATCTGATTACATGGTTTATGTGTTTTATTGGTTCAATAAAAAGTTATATAATTTTTTTATGAATAATTAATTTACCCCCCTCTCAGTTATTCATCCTTCTCAACAATTGGTATCAGAGAATGGTCACTTGAAAATAAAGCTTAACTGCTTGAGAGAGATCTTGGTTATTTGAATAGATCAAAGGAGGATACTATGTTGATGAATATTGGAAGATCATGATAAGAGGCATTGAGAGTACTGAATCATAAAATAAGGAGTTAGTTAATTTATTGATGCATATCTGATTACATGGTTTATGTGTTTTATTAGTTCAATAAAAAATTATATAATTTGTTTATGAATAATTAATTTACCCCCCTCTCAGTTATTTGTCCTTCTCAACAATTGGTATCAGAGCATGGTCACTTGCAAATAAAGATTAACTGCTTGAGAGAGATCTTGGTTATTTGAATAGATCAAAGGAGGATACTATGTTGATGAATATTGGAAGATCATGCTAAGAGACATTGAGAGTACTGAATCATAAAATAAGGAGTTAGTGAATTTATTGATGCATATCTGATTACATGGTTTGTGTGTTTTATTGGTTCAATAAAAAGTTATATAATTTGTTTATGAATAATTAATTTACCCCCCTCTCAGTTATTCATCCTTCTCAAAAATTGGTATCAGAGCATGGTCACTTGCAAATAAAGATTAACTGCTTGAGAGAGATCTTGGTTATTTGAATAGATCAAAGGAGGATACTATGTTGATGAAGATTGGAAGATCATGATAAGAGACATTGAGAGTATTGAATCATAAAATAAGGAGTTCAAAGAGAACTTGAAGGAAGTGAATACATGTATTGATAAGTTGAGGAATTAGATCCATAATTTTCAAGCAAGGCATAAGGAATTCAGTCGGGAATTGAAGGAATCAAAATAAAAGGTGGTGAAATTGGAGACGATATTGAATGACAAGAAAAACATTGAGGAATTTGCTTGACTTCAAAAAGGGATCAATAACTAGGTTCTTGACTCAACTCATGGATTGGACATCCTATCCAAGAATCTATCTTTCTTGTTATGAAGGCTCATTTAATCATCAATCCAGGGATGTATAACTTGAAATGGGTCTGAAAGATATATGCCCTAAGTTCCTACTCAAGCCATGTTATCTTTGACTTTGTAGGAACAAAGAGTTGAGATAAAACCTAATCTATGGCTGCAAGAATAAAATACTTAGAAAGTAACTGAACTCAAACACTAATGTTGAGTAAAAATGCTAATGCTCAATTCACAATGCTTTAACTATTATGTCTTCTTTGGTTGTAGGAATAGATAAATTCTAGAATTAAAACTATGAGCTAGAGGAAATTAAAATAATACTACCAATGATTACTCACCAAGTGGGCCCCCTTGGATGAGTATCCAGAATTCAATTACATGAAATGATTCTTCAAAAATTCATTATTATATTCATTTAAAAGTAAGTATGATTGTATTCATGAAGCTGGAAAACATAATAGAATACACTATCTTGAAATCAACTGTATCAGAATTAACTATTTCTCTCCCTCTCAAATAGGAGAGTAGTGCTTATTTATAAAATAGGAAACTTAACTACTAACTGATCACACCAAGAGAATAGGTGGATACATTATTGCAACTAAGAATTAGGAGAAAAAAATCCATAAAGATAGGAACAAGAACTCATTAAATGAACATGAAGAACAAATCTAACTCCCACTATTTCCTAGATTTTATCAGTATTAAGAACATCATCTTGACCCAATCTTCTCCTGGTTGTCTCCAACTATATTCTTGAACTAGTTTTGACATTGTTCCTTTAGCTGCAAGATCAAGTCTTCATGGGTAACCATATGGACACTTTCTCATTCATGCTTCCTTAAATGAAGTAATATGCATCATAAATGTTTAATAGGAACAAGTCGACACATATCCAACATAATCATGCAACACATATTCAATCACCATATGATTAATTATTCATTGAAACATAACTACAAATTACCATATATAAGTAAATAGCATTTAAAAAGGAATTAATGTTCAACCATATTTGTCCAAAGTTATAAAATCCCAAACCATGAGACTAAATTTTATGTGGTTGCATGTCACTGGCCTTACCAAATAGTAACCAATTCTTTAAGGATATGAAATAAAGTGTAGTGAACAGGAAATAGAGTGTATGAAAGACTTATCCTAGACTTAGCAAAATTTTATCAAAATAATGACAAATCCTCATCCTATCATTTTCCCCTTACTAATTCTAGTGTCAGTCCTCTAGCATTGAGATGATCCTGATTTTCACATTCGTTCTAAAATATCCAATGTTTGTATCTTCATCACTATTGTCCCCTATGTTCCAGTAAAATCCCCTGTTGTGTTCCATCTTTCTTCACCTAGAGATTTCTAGTTTCTCATTCAATTCATTTTCAATACAACTGTAGAGAGGCCACATAAGAACAAGGGGCTAAAATGTTAAGTGAAACTAATGTTTAGGCCTTTCTTGTCTTGCTAGTTGTAGGTATCTGGGTACACGCTGCATAAATTCCCTGAAATTGATCAAGATGTGAGGTTTTTCTTTCCTTAGTGACATAGGGAGTCTCTCCCATCATTTCATTATTCCTTTAACATCCCTTTGTCCTTCATGATAAGGCATTCTTTCAAAATCCTTGTAAACATGTTCCCTTATGTCAAATATTTTGACCCTGACCTCTGGATGGCTGAAATCATAGGTAATGTGTAACCAATCAAAGCACATGCTTGCATGCTTAGTGCTTTCTAGTTGTAAGGGAAAATATTTTATCCTTTTCTTCTCTCTATATTTCCTCAATTGGTCACAAAAGTTAATCTCATTTCTGGCCCAAGACATTAATGTTTTTAAATGTATATCACTAATCAACAATGAAGGATTACATTCAACATCTGATAGAACAACATAGTTATGGAGATAAAATTCACATAGTATATTTTGCATCCATTCAAGCGATTTCTTGAAAAGGTCAAGGAATTATTGGGGATTAGTAACACTAGGGTCAAGGTCCCTAATAATTCTCATTTATTCAAACAAAATTTATTGTTCCTCTAAGAATAATGCATAAACCCTAGGGGGTAGTCTACCCTTCTTAAATTGAGGAATCAATTCAGTGACTGCATCTGGTTTATGCTTTAGGTTCTTTATCTCTTGTTTTTTCTTGTTAATTTATTTTTGCATATGGACCTTTCCCAATTCCCATATGTTGGATTTATATTGTGCATGCTTATAAAAATCCAAAGAAATTGAATGGTAGGTTACATGTTTGGGGGTACATGACCATCATCTAGTCTTTGATTAGATGAATTATTGTCCTTCTCTGCATTTCTCACCCCAAAATTGACATGTTCTAATATATCATTAGATTGTTTTGTTTCTATTTCTTGAATTCGCACACTTATCCTTGTTGGAGTTTCTACAGTGGTTGCAGGACTTTTTTTTGGAGGAGTCTTCCTAGGAGTTGTGGTTGTAGAAGACTGTGCAACACGGGCAGGAGTAGTTGTGTGATTTCTCTTTTTGGAACAAGTGGAAATAGACTTAGGATTCTTTTCTAATTATTTTTTTGGTTCTTCCTCACTTATTTTTCTTTCCCTCTTTCTTCCCTATTGGCTTCCCTAGTTTCCACAGGGGTTTGTGATGCAATAGGAACTTCTTGACCAGTTGTTTTATCAATAGATATTTGTGTGATAGAAGTCCTAGTTGTAGGTCTTTTGGCTGTAGTAAAAACTTCTAAAGTAAAAGGCTCATATGTTTTCTTAGCATCTCCCCTAGGATTTTATATCTGTTCCATAATAACCCTTCCTCTAGGCCCTACATCTCATAATTGAACTTCCCTGGCTAAGACAAATTCTTCCCATCCCATGGGTGATACATCTCTTAAAGACCTTTCAGCTAGAATTTTGATTAACTCATGATGTACTACAACATTTTTTTTCCCTTTTTGACCTCCTTAGAACTCAAAGATAACAGGGAATATAGGAAATTGGGAACATTTATTTGACGACAATGTCTCAAATAACTCAACACTTTAAAATTTATTGCATGAAAACATGAAAAAAGGAATTCATAGGTGAAATACCTGATAATATAGGTGGATAGATGAGGGTATGGTTGAGAAAAAGAAAATAGTCTAGCGTCTTTCTTGTCTACCTCCATCCGGCGATCACCTCTTACTATGAATTCATTTTTGGCTGACCTGGCATCATGACCATGTGAGTGTGGTGCACCTACAAATGGTAAGCCAGATATTTATTCTATCCTTACTTCTAAAATAACAAATATCAACCCTCTCACCCAAGCTTCTCCACCATTGAACGTATTTAAAATTTTGACAGAAATGTCTTCATTAAATCTGTTTAACCTGAAAAAATAGGTTAACCACCCCCACATTGTTGAAAGTCTGCAAGCTTTCTTGATCCTGTAGTAAGACCAAATGATCCACTAGATCATGGAGGATTGGTGAGCCACCCATTGTGATAATTTTCCTCTATCAACTCTTACCAAAAGACACAAACCCTATCGCTGTGAATACCTGTCACTTAAAACTTCTGAAAGAAACTATTATGAATACCCTTCGCTCAAAACTTCTGAAACCAAATTTAGAGCTTTGGAGAGATAAATTCAAGATGCAAACCACTGATATAAAAAAGTATTAGGAATGAAGCACTTGGTTATGAGTATGGAAAATCATAAGGTTGGTAATAGGAATTTTGAAGTTTTCAATTTCTCACACAGTATCAATCAAATCATTGTGTACTAAGGTTGTGAGCTAATGATGACAATGAAAAATTTTAGGAAGTTAAGATAATTATGAAAACTTTAACTCTTTATGCAACATGCAAAGGTGAAAAATGGCATTCAATAACCCCTCCCCCTACTAAAAGGTTGTCATGTGTCCTTACATGCCAAATCTTGTATGGTGAACATGTAATAAATGCAATATACAAATATATAATATCAACATCATGCAGCAATAAATAAATCAAGTGGGAAATAAATGCATATGTATACCTAGAATATTAGCACCAATTGGATCTATCAATTCATAAATAGGTTGCTGACATTTGCTAACAAAATGACTAAGTAAAAGGGTAAAGTGGTATTTTGAGAGGGATGAAAAACACATGGCATGAGATGAAATGGAGGAATTTATTATGGATAAAAAGGTTCCCTAAAGAAGAGGAAATGCTTATTATGATCTTCATATGATTTCAGCATTAAAGAAAAGAGATTAGCTGAAGGATTTCACCTTTGGCTATAGGAAGTGATGTTTGTTGTGGAGAGATGAATTGTTGCAAGAACTTAGTCTTAGTGGTTGGTTTATGGTATAGACGGAGTCTATGTCCATTGACCAGTAACTTGAAGTAGACAGGATCAATTTTTGTCACTTGCACAGCACCATTATCAAATACATTCTCAATTTCATAGGGCCTTAACTAGCAGGTAGTCAACTTACCTTGATTGTTGTGGAAGCGAGATTCATATAACAAGGCCTAGTCGCTAGCAAAAAATTTCTTGGATTTGATGTGATAGTAATGCCACTTCTTCCTTTGGAGTTGAACTACCTTATTGTTCTGAAGGTTGGCTTTCCTCATCTCATTGAGTGCACTAAGCTACAAAATTCTATCCCATTGTGTTGTAGGAAGATCAATGTTAATCTCTATGGCGGTGCGAAGATTTTTATGTTCAAATTCTATAGGAATCATGGTTGTCTTTCCATACAACAACTCAAAGGGTTGAATCTTGTTGTATTTTTACAAGTAGTTTTGTAAGCCCAGACAGCCTCAGGGAGTCTACTACTCCAATATTTCTTATGTAGCTAGACTATTTTAGTGAGGATAGCCTTAGTTTCCATGTTAGTTATCTCAGCCTGTCCATTTTCCTGAGGGTAATATGGACTAGATTTACAGTGCCTAATATTATACTCATTCATCAAGGCAATAATCAATATAGATGTAAATTATTCTCCTTGGTCTATTACCAATTTCTATGGAACTCCATACCTGGTGAATATTTCTTCATATAATAATTTAGCAACCCTGTTGTTTTGAGCATGCTTTATGGCCCGTACCTCTACCAATTTTTTAACATAGTCTGTGCACACCAGAATGTAAGAATTCCAATTTGATGGGGGATAAATTGGCCCCACAAAATCCATCCACCATTTATCAAAAGGTGTGACTACCACCTGTGGGCATAAAGTAATTTCATCTAATTTGGTAGGTCTACCCATTCTCTGACACCTGTCACATTTTCTAGTATAGCTTTTTGCATCCTTTTGTAATGTAGGCCAGTAGTGTTAGAATAACTGAGAGGGGGGTGAATCAGTTAGCTCTCAATTATCCTACAGTCCCAAATTCCTCCAGATGTATATAGAAAAAATTTCAAACATATAATTCAACTCAGTGAAACGTATATTGTAATCTCAAACTTTAGTCATATAGTGTTTATCGAGTATCAGTAAATTAATACTGTGATTACCAATCAATGTAGATAAAGTAATGTGTAAAGAAAAATAACAATCCACAACAATCATACACATTGACACATATATTTTTAACGTGGAAACCCTGCTAAGGGAAAAAACACCTGGGACTAGTAACCCAAAATATTTCACTCTTCTAAAGTGAGCTTGGTAAAGAGCCAACCTTGTTAAAGGTTACAATGCACACTATTAAATGTGACCTGGTTAGAGGATTTAAAAATAATATTTCTCTCTTGACCATGCATTCACTATGGGGTCAACAAGAAAATACTCAACATTCATTAGAATGTCATAATAAAGACTTTTACATCCTACTCGGTTAAGAGATTTATCTGTAACAATGGTTAAACTGATATAGTAATGATTTGATTCAAATACAACTCTGTTTTGTAGATTTTGAGATCTATGCTGAGTACATATTACCTCTAATCAATTTTTTCACTTCAGTTCATCTGATTCTTCATACTCTGTTATGATCGGTAATGCTCTTTCCTCTATCGCTCGGTAATGTCTGCAGAAAATTCTCGGTTTTGTCTTTAACCATTTTGATCACTCATGCATAAACTTTGCATGTGCACATTAGGTGTGATTCAAAATGAATCTCTTTTCTCTTATATAGACATCATAACTCATTTAATTTTTATCCTTCAAATTTTTCTGCTTAATCTCCATCATTGATTTTTCTGCTTAAACCTGCCTCGGCAGTTGTGTTAAAAACATGTTTCAATCTTCGTTGTCCGATCTTCCTTGAATTTCCATAACCGTTTGATCAACATAAAAAAAAATTATCATTTACCTCAAAATCATCAATTTTCATCTCAGAATTCTAGTCAGCCTCGGTTTGAATAAATTGCTTGGTCAATACCATGTTGTGTCGGCGATCCCTAGTTCAGTTATCACTGTGCTCGGTATACACTGTATTTTACTCGGTGTTCACTATCTCTCGGTGTATACAAAACTCTTTATTTTTTAGACCACATAAACCTTTTTTTTCCAGATCTTCAATTCATAACATATTTTTGTTACCATTATGATACTCAAATAAGTTGACATCAATGACAATATATTAACTAATAATGTTTATCATCATATCTGTAAGTATGTTGACTATCAAAAAATGACTTCAAACATACAATCAGTTATAGTTCATCAATCTCTCCCTTTGGAATTGATGGAAATACAATATGAAATATGTAATATGAGAATGTCATAGAAATACCAAACTTATGTTCTACAACTGCAACAATCTTGTAGCTCTCCCTAGCTTGAATATATAAAATGTGTCAGTATTAAAAACTCACCATGAAAACTCTCCTTGCATATTTTACTCTTATGTTCTTGATCTCTCTATAGATAAATATGTTATTACTCCCTTTTAAGGATAGATATTTCATTGAATCTCTCTCCCTTTAGATATTTCATCGAATCTATCTCCCTTTGACAGCGATTCCAAAAATAAATATATAGCTCTTCAGTAGCCAAAAATATTTATGGTGTTCGATGCAGTAAGTACCTTCTTGTGTACTGATATGTCTATGTCAATCCAGTTCATCTTTGCATCAACATAATTGATATTCTAATTTCATGTGGGTTGATGCAACCTCCTAGTCAGCTTAGTGACCAATACACAAGGGACAAACCCCTAGTATACCTCTCAAGTACTCAAATCTATCCTTCGGTAAGGGTTTAGTGAATATGTATGCAAGTTGTTCTTTTGATTGTAAATATTCTAGTATCAATTTTTTATCTTGTACGTGTTCCCTCAAGTAGTGATGTTTGATAGATATATGCTTTTTTTTTGCATGCATCACAGGGTTCTTCAAAATATTTATTGCACTAGTATTATCACAATATATTATCATTGGTTTAGTGATATCTTCATTCATGACTTTCAAAAGTTGTTTTATCCATGCAGTATTTGAACAATTTGTAACTGTAGCAACATATTATGCTTCTACAGTAGACTGAGATATGCATCTTTGTTTTTTACTTATCCAAGTAACTAATCTATCTCCTATAAAGAATGCTCCACCTGTAGTGCTCTTTCTATCATCAATGTTCCCAGCCCAATCAGCATCAATATAAACTTTCAGTTCAAATTTTCTATCTCTCTTGTACCATAATACATAGTCTTCAATGTTCTTCAGATATCAAAAAATTCTTTTTACAGCAATCATATGTGATTCTCTGGGGTTAGAAGAAAAATCTTGCAATAATTCCAATTGTGTGTGCTATGTCTAGTCTTGTGTGAACAACATACATCAACTTACCAATCATAGATCTATACAAAGTTTGATTTACCTTAGGTGTGTTATCATCTTTTGTCAGTTTGCATCATGTCACCATAGGTGTTCCAACAGGTTTTCATTCCTCTATTCTGAATGTTTTCAGTACTTCCTTGATGTATTTTGATTGAGTAATGTAGATACATGCAGTCTGTTGTAAGATTTGCAAGCCAATAAATAATTTGATGTCTCCAAACATTGACATTTCAAATTCTTTCCTTGTTTCATCAGCAAATGATGTGCATAGGTTATCATTACCCCCAAATATAATATCATCAACAAAAATTTTAGCAATAAGGGTTTTATCATCATTTCCTCCTTTCAAATACAAATTGATGTTATCACTTGTTCTAATAAATTAAATACTTATAAGATAGGAGTTTAGTCTTTCAAACCATGCTCTCGGTGCCTATTTCAAACCATATAAAGCTTTGTGTAACTTACATACCATGTTTGTCTGATCAAGATCAACAAATCCTTCAGGTTGTTCAATGTATACCTCTTCTTCCAATATTCTATTCAAAAATGCATACTTAACATCCACCTAATATACTTTTAATCCTTTATATGTTTCTTATGCAAGTAATATTCTAACTCCTTCAAGTCTAGCAATGGGTGCAAAAGTTTCTCCATAGTCAATACCTTCTTCTTATGCATACCCTTTGCATACTAATCTTGCTTTATTTATGGTTACATCTCCATCCTCATTCAATTTGTTTCTGAAAATCCTTTTTGTGTCAATGACATTCTTATCACTCAATCTTGGTACTAATGTCCATGTCTTATTTTTTTGTATTTTCTCAATTTCTTTATTCATTGCAATGATCCATTCTTCATTTTCTAATGCATCTCTAACATTCTTAGGCTCAAAATTTACAAATCAAACAAGTATTATCTTTCAACTTACTTTGAGTCATCATGCCAGCTCTTTTATCTCCAATAATCTGATTCTGTGGATGATGTCTCCTCACATATTTTGCAAGTTTAGGTTCAAGTCTTTGTTCTTCATTGTCTTCTCCTATAGGTTCATTGTGTTCTTGTTCATGATCTTCAGTTTTAGCATTTTCTTGATTCTCATTTTGTGCTTCTTGTTGCCCGAAAACATTACCTTGTTGCATGGTAACATTAGGTATCTATGTTGGTAAAGTATCAGGTTCTTCCATGTAGACAAATCTACTATAATCTTTTGGTTATTTCATGATGTCCTCATCATTCTTTTCAGAAAATTCATCAAATTTCACATTTGCACTTTCAATCATTTTGTTAGAACTCGTGTTCAAACATTTATAAGCTTTACTCTTAGTAGAATATCCAAGAAATATTCCTTCATAACTTTTTGAATCAAATTTACCATTTCGATAATATTTCAAAATATAACGACTTCCAAATATTATAAAATAGCTCACATTAGGTTTATAGCCATACCATAGCTCATAAGGTATTGTATTTGTATCTTTCTTCAATTGTGCTCAGTTTAGTGTGTATACAATAGTACTAACAACTTCTCTCCAGTATGTTTGTGCAACATTCTTTTCAATCATCAATGTTCTAGCACAATCTACAATTGATCTATCTCTTCTTTCAGCAATTATGTTCTGTTGTGGTGTCCTTGGTGCAGAAACCTATCTTTTGATTCCATACTCATTACAAAAGTTAGTGAACTCATCAGAAAAGAAATAAATTCACCTCCTCTATCAGATCTTCAACACTTCAATTCTCTTCTAGTTTTTTTTTCCATTTTAGCTTTGTACCAATTAAACATCTTAAATGCTTCAGATTTTTCTTTTAGGAACATGATAGTCATTATTCTAGAGTAGTCATCAACAAATAAAATAAAGTATTTATCCCCATAATAGCTTTGTGTTCTCATTGGTCCACATAGGTCTGTATGAACTAACTCCAAAATATCATTAGATGATTTAAATTCTTTCTCTTAAAATAAGATTTTGACATCTTTCCCATTTGACAATTCTTGCACATTACATGGTCTGGTTTAGATAAGCTCAGTAAGCCTCTAAATTTTCTTTTATTACTAATCTTAACCATGTTGTCAAAATTTACATGGAAAAGCCTCTTATTCCACAACCATACATATTCCTTCTTATCCATCAAGCAAGTAGTTTCAGCAGTATCAAGATAGAATAGGTTACCTTTTATTTATTCACCAGTACCGATCAACTTTCCAGTTCCATCATATATTCTAGCTTTTCTATTCTCAAAAGCAACTCGATGACCTGTGTTATTCAACTGTGAAACACTCAACATATTATAATTAAGTCCTTTCACCCAATATTCATTCTCACATTTGATTTGATTATTCAGCATAATAATACCTTTTCCTTTCACTTGACAAGGTATATCATTTCCCATTCTAACAGATCCACCATCATAATGTTTAAGAATTTCAAATTTTCCTTTATCTCCAGTCATGTGATGTGTATAGACACTATCAATAACCCAAATATCATGTTTACTAACTTTAGAAATAAGTGATGTTTCAACATACCTCTCTTCTTCTTTAGGATCTTCTTTCAAAGCTACAAATATTGTCTCAATATCTTCATCTCTATCAAAACTACTGTCATTATCTTTATCTTCAGCAATGTAACAAGCCTTCTTGCCTTTGTTTTTGTAATCTTGGTTATTCCTTCTGTCATACTGTCAGTTACTTCTATAATCTATGTCATATTTTTTGTCACTAGATCTATCATTTCTTTCATCATTATTTCTGTTAGGGAATCTTGCAGCAAAATGGCCAATCTTTTTACAGTTAAAACATATCAAAGGTAGTTTACCTTTATATCTTCCTTTACCTTTGTGCAAACTTCTAACCATTAATGTTTCAATTTCATGAAGTTCCTTATCATCATTGTCACTCTCACTATTATTTCTAATCATGTGTTTTCTACCACATTTACCAATTTTCAAAGTAGGCATAAATGCATATTCCATAGTAGGTACAATATTGTTGTCAAATTTATTCAGCTCAAAAGAAATCAATCTTCCAACAAGACTATCAACAGTAATATTATTTCTAGGTGATGCTCTCATTTCATGTATTGTAGAGACTCTTATAGAATAAATAGGCAATAAAGTTCTAAGAATCTTACTCACAATATTATCTTCATCAATAGTTCCACCTGCTCCACGAATAGAATTTACAACCTCCTTAAGTCAGTTACTATATTGTTTTATGTTGTCACCTTCTTTCATTCTCATGTCATCAAATTTTCCTTGGAGACTTTTAGATTTATCTCTCAGTACATTTGCATCTCCTCCATAAACTAGTGTAAGCTTGTCCCATATCTTCTTGGTTGATGTACATGTCTTGATATCTTCAAATTCTACATCAGTAAGTGAAGAAGCAATCTCTACCATTATAATGGTGTGTTCATGTTTCTCTTTCATCTGATTAACAGTGAAGGGTCCAGTCTATAAAATGAATTTAGAGTTCAGGTATATTGCAATGTCATCTCCAATCCCTAATAGGTGTAGTCTCATTCTTATTTTCCATGTCGAGAAGTTCTCCTTTTTCAGCTTCAGTGTGTCTCTCTTATACATCTTGATCTTTAGCTTAAGTCCTTAAAAAATTTCCTTCTAAATACTTTATGCTCTGATGCCAATTGTTAGAATAAGTAAGAGGGGGGTGAATCAGTTAGCTCCCAATTATCCTACAGTCCTAAATTCCTCCATATGTATATAAAAACAATTTCAAACATATAATTCAACTCAGTGAAATGTATACTGTAATCTCAAACTTTAGTCATATAGTGTTTACCGAGTATTAGTAAATTAATATTGTGATTACCGATCAATGTAGATAAAGTAATGTGTAAAGAAAAATAACAATCCACAATAATCATACACATTGACAGATATATTTTTAGCATGGAAACACTGCTAAGGGAAAAACCACCTAGGACCGGTAACCCAAAATATTTCACTCTTCTGAAGTGAGCTCGGTAAAGAGCCAACCCTGTTAAAGGTTACAATGCACACTGTTAAATGTGACCTGGTTAGAGGATTTAAAATTAACAGTTCTCTCTTGACCATGCATTCACTATGGGGTCAACAAGAAGACACTTAACATTCCTTAGAATGTCATAATAAATACTTTCACGTCCTACTCGGTTAAGAGATTTATCTGTAACAATGGTTAAACTGATATAGTAATGATATGATTCAAATACAACTCTGTTTTACAGATTTTCATATCTATGCTAAGTACATAATACCTTTGATCAATTTGTTCACTTTAGTTCATTTGATTCTTCATACTTTTTTCTCCTTGGTAATGCTCTTTCCTTTGTCGCACAGTAATGTATGCAAAAAATGCTCGGTTATGTCTTTAACCAGTTTGACCAGTCATGCATAAACTTCGCATGTGTTCATCAGGTGTGTTTCAAAATGAATCTCTCGTCTCTTATATAGACATCATAACTCATTTAATTTTCATCCTTAAAATTTTTTCTCTTAATCTCCATCATTGATTTTTCCGCTTAAACCTTCCTCGGTAGTTGTGTTAAAAACATGTTTCAATCTTCTTCGTTCGATCTTTCATGAATTTCCATAACTATTTGATCAATATAACAAACCTTATCATTTACCTCAGAATCATCAATTTCTGGCTCAACATTATAGTCATCCTTGATTTGAATAAATTTCTTTGTTAATACCATGTTGTGTTGGCTATCCCTAGCTCGGTTATCATTGTGCTCGGTATACACTATGTTTTACTCGGTGTTCATTGTCTCTCAGTGTATACACAACTCTTTATTTTTTGACCACATAAACTTTGTTTGTTCCAGAGCTTTAATTCATAACAGATTTTTTTTACCATTATGATACTCAAATAATTTGGCATCAATGACAATACATTAACTGATAATGTTTATCATCATATTTGTAACTTGGTTGACTATCAACAAATGACTTTAAACATACAATCAGTTGTAGCTCATCAAGTAGTACCCTATTGTCAGCACTTTCATGATTGTCCTCTTTGATAAAAAATTACCTCCAAATGGTTTAGTATGGCATGCATGGAGGATTTCATATGTTTCATCCTCCCACAGATCTTCTCATAACCTAATTAAGGCCAGTGTAAAATAGACAATTTTTAATCCAAGAAAAGTTGAAAGTTTTCTCTACTAGAAGCCTCTTTTCTTTGATGAAAAGTAGGGAGGTATCTTGTTAGAATCTAGATATTTTTCAATGTCTGCATACCATGGAATTTTAGCTGAGATAGAGAACAAATGATCATCTAGAAATCTATCATCAATGACTATGGAATCATCAACATTTTGTGTTCTTAAAAATAAATCAGCAACCACATTAGCCTTGCCTGGTTTATCTATTATGGTGAGGTCAAATCCTTTCCTGTACTAACCTTCCAGTTATTGCAGGTTTGTTTTCCAAATACCTAATGGATACATGATCAATATGGAAAAATATATGATACCATGTTATGTAATGGAAAAATTTGTTAAGGGCATAGATTACAACTATAAGCTCCTTTTCTGTGACAATATAGTTTAATTCAGATCCCTGCTAATTCTTACTTATGAAATATATAACATTTTCTATAGTACCATCATTCTATCCTAAGACATCTCCTACACAATATTTAGAAGCATCGGTGTGTATATGGAATGGTAATGACCAATTTGGACCTCTTAAAATACGTTCTTGAGTGAGAACAGATTTCATTTGTAGGAAGGATTATCACAGGCTACAGTCCATTAGAAGTCAGAGTCTTTTGCAAGGAGAGAATACATTGGATCAGCCATCTTTTTAAAGTCCTTTATGAATCTCCTATAGTATCCAGCATGCCCTAAGAAACTTATAACATCCATATTCCTTTTTGGTGTGGGTAGGTTAAGGATAACTTTGATTTTGGCAGGGTCAACTAGTATACCAACTTCATATATATAATGCCCTAGGACTACTCCCTCTTGCATCATCATGAAAATTGTTCAAAGATAGGTTATTCTCTTCACATATTTTCATAAATTTTTCAAGATTGGCCAATTCATCTTCATAAGTAACTACATATGTTGTGAAATCATCCATGTAGATTCCCATGTAGTCATGAGAAATATCTAAAAAGATACTAATAATTATTCTTTGAAATGTTGTTGGTGCATTAAAAATCCTGAAGGGAAATACAGAGTATGCATAGGTTCCCCAAGGACAAATAAAGTTATTTTTCTCTTGATCTTCAAGAAGAATCTAGATCTGGTTATACCCACTATACCCATCTAGGAATGACAAATACTTCTTGCCTGCTAGAGAGTCCAAAACTTGATCAATGAAGGGAAAAGGAAAGTGGTCTTTCTTGGTGGAATTATTGAGTTTCATATAATTGAAACACACCCTTCATTTACCCCCTTTCTTTGGAACAATTACTAAGGGAGAAACCCACTGGTTGTCTGATATGGGGTGTATGAAATGAGCATTGAGTAATTTTTGCATTTCAGTTTTAACTATTCATCGTAGAGCAAGATTGGTTCTTCCTTGAAATTTTATGACAGACAATTTATCCTCCTTGAGATATATCAAGTGGGTACAAAACTTTGTATCTAATCCTTTCATATCCCCATAATATCATGCAAAGGATTTTTTATGATCTTGGAGAAACTTGACTAAAGAGAGTTGTTGATGTTGATTTAGTTTATTGTTTATGTTCAAGCAGCATCCTGGGGCAACCTCAATATGCTTGGTTAGCTCAACCATGGAAGATTTAGTGAATGAGGTAATTTTTATTTCATGGGGAAGCGGGTTATGGTAAATTTGTTTGGCTTCAGGAAGTTAGGATGACTCTGACTCAAGATACAGGGGTTGTAGGGAGCATTGATACATAGAGGAGCATCCAAAGGATTGCTCCCTCATTCTATATTTATTTTGCATGATGTTAGTGAGCAATGCATCCTCTTCCTAAAGCTATAGGAAATGATCTCTTCTTAGCATCATTAACTGAACTACTGAATTTACTTCCTCAAATTATTCACCTATATCTAGCCAGACAAGTGTGGCTAGTTTAGGATATGCATGTGTATATTCATGATGAGTTATGAGTTGTTGATGTTAATCTAAACGTGCCAAATGTGTTTCAAGAAGATTGCAATGTTATGGTCAATTTGGTGAAGCCGACTTAGTGAAGAGACACGTCTATTCAGTTTGTACTTGCACAGTTGTAATTATGCTTGCGCGCTTAGTAGAGCTGACAAAGATGTTATGAAGAGTTTTCTAACAGGTCCCATGATCTCATACTTGGAGTATGTATTTATAGAAGGTCATTTTTTATAAGAAGAGTTGCGAAAGCCAGAGATAAGATAAGCAGAGCAGAGTGTTAAAGAAGTAGAGCTATATTTATCATATGTTGATAATATAGATATGAAGTTGAAGCTTTTAGAATACAAATAAGATTGTTGTAGTGCTTTACAAGAGGTTAAAGTATCAGTGCACAAAAGGAATTGATTAGACAAGCAGTGTCACAAACAGTAGTTCACCTTGTTGATACAGTGTGTATCAAATAACCAGAAGGTTGTAGCCTTCACCACTTGGACAGTGAGTCCACCACCCCTAACAGGGTTATTATAAAAGACTCCTAACAGGGTCAGACCCTTAACCAGGTCACTATACTACTGCATTATAATGATCAACTTCTAACAGGGTTGAAAGATCTTTTAACAGGGATTACTAAAAATAGTATAGTTCATTGTGGGTGCTAATTCCCACCGGGGTTTTTACCATTTAATTTCCCCGTAACCAAATTGATGTATTGTGTGATGTGTTATCTAAATGTGCATTTAATTTATATCAATCTGGATTATTAAGTACAAAGATTTAAATTTGCAGATAACTGATTCACCCCCCCCCCCCC